>WEDG01012796.1:0-57352 GCA_017591395.1 Schistocephalus solidus
GATTTATAGGCGAGGGCCTTATTTTACCTACGCTAGGGTGAGAGCTCACAGAGGTGGCGTTATATGTGAATTCTGGCACTTCAACATGAGAGTGATTTTTGCCCGACGCTGGGATTCTGGGACTTACATTTTGGGCTGACATATTACCTTTGTCTTCCGAAACTTGTTTCTTTATTTTCTGGGATCCCTGCCAGTTTCCCTCTTTCCTTACTAGATACTGTTTAACGGCTACACCGAGCTCAGTAGACGTAGCTTCATCTTCCTTATTGGATGTGATGGCTACGGAAGCTGTGCATGCGTATGTGCATTTGTCTCCTTCATGTTCCATCGTAAGGGACTGCTTCTGCTCGGGTAAAATGCGAGGAGGTTTCTTAAACTTCTCTATCTTCATCTTCAGCCCTTGCAAATTCTTTTCAATCTCCGAAATTTTTTGAAGAAGTTTAAAGCATATCACACACGCTTCGCACACGCATTGAGGTTGGAAAACCTCCTAACCCTCCAGCATCTACTATACATAGCCAAAATTTTCTTAGCAATAATCCCAACCCAAAAACTTCTCAGGCTCCCCAATTACTTAACTCTACCCCTTATGGTAACAGTTTTCCAAAACAATTCATTCCATTTTCAAATATAATGCTACCCATATTATTCCAATATCCCTCCAAAATGCTTTTTTAAGGCCTTCTCCTATTTTTGCTAACGCAGAAAATAGCCTTCCTCTCAATGGATACCACCTACATATGTTTCTCTACAGTAATCCTAATTTAGTTAACAGTTACAGCTTAGCAAATTGTAGACCGCAGCAACGTTTCTTTCCACCCATACCTTCTTTTTCTTACAGTTTACTTCCCCTCCACCAAGTCTTCCTTTTTTATGAACACTAATGAGCGTATCCCGCGTTCCACAAATACGTTCAGTACAGTTTCAGTCAACGTGAGGTCAGTCGTAAAAAAGATGACTTAGCTAAGAACTGTAACTTTTTGTGCGTCACAGAATCTTGGGCTCATGTTCTAATTTTAGACTCGTCGCTCGCTTTATATAATTTTATTTATATCGATAAGACCACGTTGCGAAACATGGTGGTGGTTGTTTTCTTTACATTAGATCGTCACTTGTGCATTCCCATTACGATCTTTGCGCTTCTTCGTTTTCTGGAAATACTTGTTTCGTTTCAGTCATCCTCACGCACAATAAAAAAAGCCGTAATTGGCTGTGTTTATTATCCTCCTTGTTATTCCGGCAATGAAAGCAAGCACTGTGAACTCTTTGAAAAAGTTAAAGAAGCCCCGTTTGATGTCTAAATAATCGTAGGGGATTCTAATTTGCCAAAAATCAACTGGCATGCAAGTACTTCTCCGCCAAAATTTGAGAACTTGTTGAACACAATTTACGTTTCAAACCTGTCTCAATTAGTCAGCTCAGTGACTGGAAAAGATAGTATTGCAGATTTAACTTTTCATTAATTGCGTTCATCCTTTTCTTATGAATTTCCATCAAAACCTTTTTACAAGTGATCACGCATTAATTCATTGCTGCTTTTCTAGTCTCCTCCTATGTAAAGCCAGAAATAAAACGTACTTATTTCGACTTTGCTCATGTTAACAAAGAATTAGTAAATAATTTTACAAGCACTCTGGATTGGCCAAGCTTTTTTCAAATAATGATCTGGGTTTGTTCCACGATACATTGCAAGGCCTAACAGAAGTCCTTCTCAATTTCATTCCACAAAAGACCGTCATATCAAATGCTGCTTCTCCCACGGTCCCACACTTTCTTCAATATTGACTTTAAGAATTACGAAAGCAGCTTAAGGATCCGTCCATTAGTTCGTTGTCGGTCTGCTTAAGGATAGCACAAATATTTGAATTAGCTTCAAAAATGAGGATCGTGCGGGATGAACGTAGGGATTCTCTAGCAATTAGCGATGATAATACTTTAAAATCTGTTGCTCAAGTGTTCCGCCTCCGTTCTTTCGTTAAAGCTTAGAAAGGCAATTTGCCCTTACTCGATCGCAATAATAATTTCATTACAGAGGATTTCGACAAAGCACAAGTGTTAATTCCCTTCTCTGCAAAACATTTTACCCTTGAAACCGATCCCATCCCGTCGATTCCCCTGACATCTCATGAGTTGCGCACTTACATTACTTTCGTTCCTACAAATATTCAGAAACAGATAAGCCAACTAAATCAATCGCACTCAGTTGGAAACGAAAACATCTTAAATTTCCTTACTAAACAGCTAAATAATTTTCCCCCTTTGCTGACCAAAGTGCTCTCAGTTATTCTCGAGAATGGTTTCTTTCCTGATTATTAAAAAAACCTCTTTTATTATACTAGTATTTAAATTTGGCTTACGCTCGGATTTTCCCAATTATCGCGGTGTTCATAAAACACCTTCCCTTGCTCAGCTCTTTGAAAAACTACTTGCCATAAAAAAAGCAGATTTTCGCATAACCAATCAACTTCCTAGCACTTCAAAATATGGCTCCCTACCTGATCGCTCTTGTGAACCATGTCACATATCTTTTCTAAATCTGATAACCTCTCTTCATAGTGATCATCTTTCTGTGGTTGTTATCGATTTTGATCTTAGCAAGGCCTTTGATAAAGTGCCTCATGGGAGACTCATAGTTAAGTTCTAATCTTTAGGACTTCGTATTCCGCTTATCGATTTCATTACGTCATATCTAACTAATCATAAACAAAAGGTTTTAGTGGGGTCCTCATTTTCAGCTGAGATACTCTATTGTAAACGGTGTCCTTCAAGACGACGTGCCAGGTCCTCTTTTGTTTTGTCTCACATTTATTGTATTTCATCCGCAGTTAAAGGCTCTCAGTCTTTTATTTATGCGGATGATCTTAAATGCGTTTATTCCTTCTCTAAATCAACGACCCAACGATGCTTAGAAGAAATCCATGCAGACTTGCTTGCTCTTTCCATGTGGAGCTCAACGTGGCAAATGGAATTCTCACGCTCTAAGTGTCGTAACATGTGCTTTGGGCTTCACAGAATACGACAACTGGTTATTTTTCAAGGCACCCCTATGACTGAATGTTCAATCATAAAGGACTTAAGTTTGAGCTACACAAATAATTTAGATCTGTCAATTCATTCCAATAGAATGACGGTCAACGCTACCCAGATATGTGGAATTATTTCTTATAATTGCTATCTTCATGAAATTAAATTAAGACATTATCAAATGTTTGTCCTTCGCATTCTTGAACATTGCTGCCCATTCTTTGGTTTGATGACAGAGTCTAGCGGTTCTACAATTGAAAACTCCAAAGACATTTTACTCGGAAACTCTTACCTCCAACATTTTAACTACCTCCTACTCGATTAGGTGCCAGCTAACTAACCTAAAATTTTTATGGGTTCGGAGACAGGAAGCTGACTTCTGCCTCCTTTTCCGTCTTAATAATAGTTCCAATATTCCCCGAATTCCAGCCCTTTCCTCCGTTAGTTGTTCGTACGACCTACGTAATTCTTCACGGATTATACCGCTTCCTATATCCTTCACATCTAAACGCTCTCTGTTTTTTTCTCCCAGGTATTGCTTACTTTGGAATAATCTGCAATCGATATAAGGTTATTAAATATCCTGTCTACTTTTAAACGAAGACTGTGCATTTATCTTAACATTAATTAAATTAACCTTTTATTTTCCTCTTCCTTCGTGAGCAGCTTTCTTCGTGACCCCGAGAAAGGACCATCGGGAAGGCCATCTCCAAATAAGGTCTTACATGCATCGTTTCCCCCACGAACTATGATGTCTTCATAAGCCATGCCTCCGTAAAATGATCGCCAAGCAATTATATCATATTGCGCGCTCCTTGTAAAACACCTCCTTTTAGGATGCTAATAACCATCATCAGAATAACAATTTGAATACTAAACTGTACAGGCCTCAGATTCATCATCGATTCTCATTCCAACTAGGACCCCTGAGCGAATTTTATTGATTTCGTCTTAGTCAATTACCGGATCTCCCATTATCCTTTCGTACTACACTCAGAAGCAATCTACCATGCTGCGTCGTATGCCTCGTGGAGTAGTTTTGCTTCTCCTGCACCTATTGGTGTCTTCTCTGACAATTCTACCATGACCTTCACTATCTCTACGGTCCCTTCCTCGTTCCATCATAAGCGTGAGGATAGTGCCTGCGAAGGTTTCCACTGTCGAGCATCCTTGACGGTAACGCTTATAGCCAGTCGGTACGCATTGTGATCACACCTGTGGTGTAGTAAAGAAATCCCTGTTGTTTCATGGTTTCTCCCACGATGATGAGCGTTTTGAAACCTCATGTGCTCTCATAAACATGTCTGTCCTTCCTAACGCGTATGTTTCTCCCAGGAGCAAGAGTTTTTTTCTTCTTAGAAACCCACAAACCCCATTAAACATATGCCTTTTCCATAAAAATGTCCAAGGATTTTTTTCCCTGTCTGCTTTTTTAGCTATTTTTTGACCACCCTGAATTGTATCAATTTTCATCGTCAAGAAGCTGGCCTACTATTCATAACTTAAATGTACACGATTTCCGGCTCGTTTAAATTTATTTTTTTTCCAATAACAATGCCCTTCCGGGTACTCAACTAAAACATCCATCTGTTAATATAAGATTGAAAATGATTAACTATCGACGAAATATCATTTATGCAAAGAAAGGACAACAAAGGACCTAACAAGGTACCTTGAAGGACACCACTCACAATCGGGGAAGCACTTGAGTATGATGACCCCACTTAACTTTTGTTTTCGATCAAAAAGGTATGATCTAATAAAGTCAGCAAGGGGACTACGAAATCCTAAAGCCTCTAATTTAGGTAGAAGTCATCTATGAGGCACTTTATCGAATGCCTTACTTGGGTCAAAATAGATAACTTCTACAGATAGATTATCGTTACAAAGAGAGCTTAGTAGATTTAGAAAAGATATGTGGCAGGTTCCACAAGAGCGATCCGGTAAAAAGCCATTTTGAGAGGAATTGAGAATTTGATTACTTATGCAAATATCCATAATTTGTTAGCAATCAATTTTTCACAGAGTTAAGCAATAGAGGGCGTTTTAAGAACACCGCGACAGTTATGAATGTCAGGGCGAGAACCAGATTTAAAAACTTGAATTATAATAGAAGTTTTCCAATAATCACGGAAGAAATCGTTTTCGAGAAATACTGAGGATAATTTGCTTAGTAAAGGTTGAAAATCTCTTACCTCTTAAATAAGTGCGTTTGAAAGGTTATCAGTTCCAACCGAATGTGAATTTTTAAGTGAGCTATTTCTTTTTGAATACTTGAAGGCGAGAAATTAATTTTTGTTTGATGTGAATTTGAATTTGAAAGCAGAGAAATTAAGGAAGTGAGGCTAGTTTCAATGGTAAAGTGGTTGGAAAAAATGAATTAAAAAATAAAATAATTAAACAAAAAATTAAAATAAATGAATTAAAAAAAATTAAAATTAAAATCATCTCTAACGCAATTTTTGTTCAGTCTAGTAAAGGCGGACTAACATTCAGACGCTTAGCCAATGACTTAACATGGAAGACTTGAGCAGCAGATTTTGATGAATTGGCATCACTTTGTGTCCAAGACTCCCTATGCCTATCTCGCCCGAGCCTACTTTTCAATGCTAATTCAAATATTGTTCTATCCTTAAGTGAACTGACTAAGAGCTTGTAGACGGATCGCTAAGGTGCTTACGTAATTTTTTAAGTATGCTTAAGAGAAAATGTGAAACAGTAGAAGAGGCTGTCTTTGAATTAAAAATCCTAAGCGGGATAAATGCCTAAATTTTTTCTGTAAGGCTCTGTAATAGCTCATTGAGAAAGTGTAGATCATTGATTGAAAATATGGTATGCCAATCTAGATTATTAACGAAATTATTTATTAATTCAGGGTTTGTGTTATCAAAGCTGAGGTTATTGTATTTTACCTCAGGCTTTATAGAAAGGGAGACTGGAAATCAACAGTGAATTATTGCGTGATCACTTGTGAATAGATCACGATGGAAATTCATAGAGGGTGGATATCCTTTGTAAAAATTAAATCTAAAATGCTGTCATTTCTAGTTACTGGCGTTTCTATTCATTGAGATAGATGTAAAAAAGTAATGGCCCAAGCACAGTGCCATGAGGTACACCACTCAAAATCGGCACGGAAATTGATTTCGCATTGCCAATGCACACGGACTATGATTAACCTATCCGGAAGTTTCCTATCCGATTGAGTAAATTCCCCCTTATTTCGGATTCTTAGACCTTGTAGAGAAACCTGTGGTGAGGAACACTATCAAAGGCTTTTTTGAAGTTGATGTAGACGATATCAACGCTGATTTCCTCATCTAATGACCTGGACCACGGTTCCATTTAATAAAGCATATTGGTCAAAAAAGAGTTGTTCCGTCGAAATCCGTGTTGTGCACTGTCAAGGAAGTTTGTTTCGAGAAAATTCATGCTGGTCTTTTTGATTATCCTTTCCAACACTTTGCAGCAAATGCTTGTTCTGGATCCATTCTTGTGAATAGGCTATATATTTGCTGATTTCCAATCAGACTTGGCACCGTTAAGTGCAAGAAGTTCCTTCTTCACATCTTCTTCTGTGAATTCGAGGTTGTCAATGACTGCGTCGTTGCTACTTGTACGAAAGTCTGTTTGGTTAAAATCCGCTTCATCTGTAAAAACAGTTGTGAAAAAAACTGACTAAGGTGTTCTGTATTATCTTGATTTTAAGTAATGTCTTGTTGGTTTCACCTATAAACATTGCCACCATCTCCATCTTATTCAACCTACTATTGATGTACCTAAAATGTAGTTTTGGTTTATCGAAGGCCCGTTCTGTCATTTCAGCCTCAACTTCCTTCCGTGATCTGCGGATAATTAACCTTATTGCGTTCCGCTTTCGGCAAAATTCTTCGTAATGCATGGGTGGACTTGTTGTTATATACCTGTTCCAGAGTTTATTCTTTCATTTTAGTTGTCTTTTCAAATCTCGCGTTAGTAAAATGGGGTGGTTTGCGTTTTGGACTTTTTTAATAGGGCAGGTGCGGTACATAGCATCAATTTTAACGCACCTGAGAGTGGTCTGATCAGTATCTGGATTCCCGGTAAGATTGTTTGCCCATTTAGTACTGATAAGTCATTCCTCATTGCAGAGAATTTCGCACGCCAGCAATTTAACCGAACATCAGGTGTCTCCGTTTACTTGGTATGCAAACAGTATTCCCACAGGAGCATGATATGGTCACTTTTACCAAGCAGCGCGAGTGATTCGAATTCATCCACATCAATTGGGTCCTTTGGAGGAACGTGATATAGGCAATTCACCGTTTGAGCCTCTTTAACTCTCGTTGAAATCTAACATCCCTGTTTGAAAAAGAGATTCATCTTGAGCTTTAATAGTCTGGAGCTAAACGAATACCGCTAACCTTTTACGGATAACGTGTTCCATTTAATCAATAAGGCATTAAAATCTCCGGTAATAACTGTGTCCTGAGTTTGAGCTGCATCTTTAATTAATTCGAAAATCATTTCGTCAATTTTGTGAGTTTGATTTGTCGGTCTTTATATAATCAAGAAATTCACCTTTTGTTCTCCACGCCTCTTTAGTTTTAATTAAACTGCTTCGCAGTCATGAGGCAAGCCATTCTGCTTTCAGAAGATATGATTGCTTTGTTGACGTAGATTGCTATTCCTCACCATTTTATGCAGTCTATCTCGACGGAAGAGTTAATAGCTGTCGATGGCAAGTTCGCTATCTCATATTTCCGCCTGCAACCACGTTTCTGCAACGGAAATGACATCCAGATGCACATCGAGTATCCATAGTTTCAGTTCATCTAGTTTCTGGAACAAACTCTGTGTGTTTGAATAAAGAGAGCGGAGCATCGTCTGGACAAATTTTTGAAAAATATTTTGTTATGGGTTGTTTGAATGGTCGTGTGTCTTATGCCATCCCCTGTCTGAGTAGGAGGCTACTGGTTTTTGATCGAACTGGAGTTCGATGTGTTTACTGACATTTGTTGCACTGCGTGGTATTTTATTGTGATCTCTCTGATCTCTTCATAACCAGTGTTATGGTTTTTCTCTAGAGAAATGACCTCTGGACGTGCATAAATTCTCCGTTCATGATTATGAGATATCTTTCGCCCAGTCTAGATCTGTTGATGAGTTCTACTTTGAGCCTTCTCCATTGCTCCCTCTACGCAGGTTAAAATCTGGATGAAAATACTATTATGTGAGAGCTTCGAAGCATAGGTTTCCTGCTTAGCAATAGCTGAGCTTCTCACTTATTCTGAAGGACAAACTGAAATGGTCTTGCTTGGCTGGTCTCATCATTTGAGTCTCTTAATTTACCCATTCTGAAGCCTTTTAGAACGGTGAACCTTTCGTCCTCTTTAAAGATAGATTCAAGAGAGCTCTGGAATTGCTACATGTTATCGTGTATTTTTTCTTTTGGGGAGCTGTATGTAGATTCAGGCATGCCTTTAATAAATTAGCGTTTACTGGGATCCACTCGAGGCCTCTGTGGTTGTTTCTTATTTTCAGGAATACGATAATGATCACTTAGATTTCCATCGTCTTCTTCGTTCAAGGCGTTCGATGGGACGCCGTTAACGCTTTGTTTTCAGCTTAATGCGGCTTCTTGGTTGGTTGCAGATTTCGCTGACGCAGTTTTTCTTTGCAGAAAGCTTAAACTCAGTGCGCTCATATTAACGTTTGGCTTAGTCTGGCTTTTTTGGATGTACTGAAACGCTTCTTTTTTTAATCACGCCTCTGTCGGTCGCACTTTTTCCGTACTGGTTATTCGTTGTCGGTTACGCCGAGCCAGGTAAACACACCGTCTTCGTCCTCATTGGTTGTCACGACTGAGGAAGCTGTATGATCGTAGATTCTTTTGTCTTGCTCAGTTTCCGTTATCGCCAATTCGTCCACTTCGGGTAAAAATCGAAGAAGTTTCTTCAAATTGTCTACCTTCATTATTAGACCCTTCATATCTTTTTCTATTTCAAAAACGTTTTGCAGGAGTTTGGAGCATGTCGTACACGCTTCGTCCTCGTAGTTGACATCCAGCAAACTTAATAAACTCTTGGCCCGCGTGCTAGGAGACAAGTTTAAAAGATATGCAATGTAAACTGTGCCGCGCGGTTTAAATTTTGAGCAGCAAGAAGCGATTTCAATCGAGCCTTTGTACGGAAACAAACAGTCCACAGACATTAATTGAAACAAATTATTGAAGAAATTAATTGAATCCTTCGTCCAGTTTCCTTTGATACCCTCAATGTTCGACCAGGACAGTTCTCCAAAGCGAGAACCCTGCTAGAAATCTTGGCTTAGCAAACAAAGCCTTCTAGTCTAATCCAGTCTCTAACGGCTCGTCAGGGTTTTTTTAGGTACATCTTCAAAAAGGCTGAGTCATTCAGTATTTATATTCTGTGTAACTGATCGTGAAATCTTTTATCGAGTAACTCGTTATAACAAATACTGTCAGAAACTTCCACTAGCAGATGTAATTACGCACGGTACGAGGCCTTTCATAAATTTTCAAAATGGCGAAGTAGCTCATTTATGTACTACTTGTGTAAAACCGCTTGTAGTGTACCTTACACGTAGTATAAATAAATAGGTTTATTGATTTGGCACTGCTTGGCGCCGTCAAATCCTTAGAACACAGGAAAAAACCTAAAACAAACTCCTCTTTTCATTAAACACTTAAGCTTTGGTTTGTTTGTTTGCTTAAATAGCAGTGTTGAAATGATGAGTTTGTTTTAAGTAAAAAAAAACCTGTTTTCCAAGGTTAAGTCACTCGTCAATTTGTAAGTCACCCCACAAGAATTCCAAAAGTCATGCCACAAGCCCGGATTAAACCCGCGAGCACTAGTGCTATGGCCACGCTCGCTAACCACTCGGTCACCCCATCACAGCGGTGGACACTCTTGCAAATAAATATTAACGCTATTAACGGCAATGCCATATGCGGTAGCTGTTAGAAGCTGTCCATTTAGCTAAACCATCTCGAGAATGAGATAAGTCAAATAAAACTGCGTAGATGCAGTAAATGCAGAAGATGTCACGCATGTGTCCACTGAGCGACTTAATAGAAGCAAAACTAGTGGTTTTCGAACAAAGGATACCCCAGCAACTTCGGCAGCTGCTACGACTACCAAACAACAATAAGCGATGGCGCAGGACAAAAACAGTCCACCAAAAAATTAAAACCCTTCAAAACGCAAATCTGATATCAAGAAGGAAAAAGTTAATTGAAAACCGAGTTCGAGAGATGCCTCAAAACAGTCGAAACAAGGGGCATCGACCATTGCCTCTTCCACCACAGGAAATACTGTGATCCACGCACCAAGGTCCATCAGTGGCATTGATTCCCCAACCGGAACTACCACCTGTGATTCAAAATCGTCGAAGCCGTGGATTTCGCCGAAATATAAAAAACGGAACAAAGCCAACATATAGCAAAGCAGCATCCACTCCGTCCTCACCAGTGCGCAGCGTGAAAGCTTCCTTCCAGATAGTGAACGACAGCGTCGTAGGCACAAAAATGCCACTGACAGTAAAAAAAAGGCTTCTTTATACATGGAATACCTAAATCAACGGCTAAAACTCCCGTAGACCGATATTCCGAAGACATTTACCACTTTTATGAACTTCTGAATAAAATGCTGTAACCCAATACGTCAATTGAATTGAAAAAATGCCTTCCGCCTTGGAAAACGGCCAAAAAGCCAATCTGAATTAACGCGTCCTAGACCTCTAAACGTTATCTTGACCAGTAGTCAGGCTCATTCTGTCTAGGCGCTTAAATTTAAGGACTCCAACTCTGAAGTTTTCTAACAGGATTTCTCACCTGCGGAACGGAAAAAATTTCGCAAACTTGTTACCGAACTGAAACAGTGGCCCAGCGAAGGAGAACAAAATTTGGTTCTTTACGAAAACCAAGTGGTCCATCGTCCATTGTTCTCCCCATGAAGAGGCACGTTCCGGGTGCCCACACAGTTAACCCAGTAAAAGGGTTCTCGGTCCAGACCGTAAGCACGTCCCGCATTCATTTACACCAATGCACAGAGTATGTTATCGAAGCTTGACGAGCTGAAGATTCATGTCTGTGGACTATCTCCTGATATAAAGTTTCTAACAGAAACCTGTTCGTCCCAGCACATGGACGACCGGGAGATAACTTTGCCTGGCTACAAACTGTTAAGACAAGACAGGAAAGGGCGTCAAGTTAGTGGCGTACTCACATATGTGAAAAGTGAACTTACAGTTTAGACAAAACGGATAAACTGGCGTCTAATTCCAAGGCGACATGGCTATCAATAAAAGTGTCAGGTTCGTCAAGTCTGGATGTCCTGGCAGTCTACCGTCTACCGAGAAGAGACCCCGTTGTCGATGCTTTCCTGCTTGATGAGCTTGAAAAGATTGCTACACGGTCGGATATCCTGATCATGGGTGACTTTAATGCGCCTCATAGCGACTTTAGTTAGGCCTTCGCATAAAGCTCTGATCTAGACTTTGATGACTGCATTCTGAGCCCGATGGAAAAGCTACTTCTCACACAGCATCTAATGGAGAAAATGAGACTGCGGAGAACATACGCCAGATATCAACAACCCGAAAATGTTTCCGCTTTTCAGAAACAGTAAACTAGGCGCTGAAAGCTTCTGAGAAAAATAAAGATGCGTCTTTAAATCAGAAATAGTCAAATACATACCAAGAAACTCTAAAGGTTATTTGATTACGTGTTTAAGGCGAAACGAAATCGTGACTCCATTCGTTGTCTTAAAGGCTATCAGGGAAGCAAGTTTACCGATAACTTTGATAATACCAACCTCTTATCCGATTTCTTTATGTCCATGTAAAAAGAGGAGTCGCCTTTTTACGAATAAGTACACCAAAGAATTGCCACACTTACAGATAAAATAAGCACGGTGGCATTCCAAAAAGACAGAGTAGGGAAAACGCTGGAACAGCTACAGTCCACTCAATCACCTGGACTAAATTGCATATCTGCAAAAGTTATGAATGACCTCACTGACCAACTGGCCTCTCTGCTCTCCATGATCTTTGAAAGTTTGATGGAGTTGGGGTCTCTGCCTACCAAGTAAAAGCTAGTCCACCGAAGTCAATCGATAAAAGGGGAGAGAGAACATCAGCAAATAGCTTCTGACCAGTCAGTCTGACAAGTATTTGTTGCAAAATAATGGAAAAGGTAGTGAAAATTGAATTGACGAAGCATAGTGAAGATAAAAGCTTGCTAAGTTCATATCAACATGGATTATGAAGTGGTCAATCCTGCCTCACGAACCTACTCACGTCCATGGGAAGGTGGACGAAATCATTAGAAATGGATTTTTAAGTCGATGCGGTCGACATTGACTTTAGAAAGGCCGTTGACAGGGTCCCACGCAGACGCCTGATATTGAAGCTGCATCAAAAATCTGTGACTGGCAACCTACTCAAATGGCTGGTCGACATTGTCGCAGGCAGGCGCCAACGTGTTTGTATTGGTGACGAAAAGTCGCATCGGGAATCTGTTCACGGTGAGGTTCCGCAGGGGAGCTTTCTGGGTCACTCTGCACCGGATAGACGTGAATGACTGCCTTGCTTATCTGACATGCGAGGTCATGTTCGCTGATGATCGGAAGTAATGGACTTCAATGGGAAAGCGAATGGATGCGCGGAATTTACAAAATAACTTGGATCACTGGTAAAAGTGGTGCGATAAGTGGCTGCTGAACATTAATTTCAACAAATACCAAATAATCTGGCTACGGTCTAGTTACAGGAGGGTGATGAGGTTTTAATATCAGTACTTAATTAGCGGTCACCAACTCGAGCCAGTAAACCATTTAAAGGACATGGGCGTGTGGATACCACGCACTTTCAAACCATCTTTGCACTGTGGCAAGCTAACAAAGAAGGCTAGGTGTATCCTGGAGTGATCAGGTGATCCTTCGTTATTTAACGAAGAGCTTTTTGGTCACGTTTTTGGAACATTGTCCAGCCTGCGTTGGAATATTGCGTTCAGGCGTGGTACCCATGAAGAAAGCAAGACTACACTTTGTTGGAGAAAGTTCAACGAAGGGTGATGAAATTAGTCAGTGGCTACCCTACAAGGATCGACCAGAAATACTTAAAATCTTTCCTCTCTCTTATAGACAATGTATAGGTGATATGGTCTTTGTCTTCAAACTTGTCAGAAGAGTTGACTGTGTTCTTCAAATGACCGATTTTTGAATTGGCTAACGTGACAAAGCTCCTGGGTAATCAATACAAACTTAAGATGAACTACGCCAAACTTCTTTTCCCACCGGCCGATTAAAATTGGAACAATCTGCCTACTTTGGTTGTTCTGCCTGAGATCGTTGTGATATATAAAGGAAGACTTGAAGACGTTTTACTTGATGGACATACATTAAGTTGACGTCAATGAACGATATTTAGAATTTAGAATTAAGAATGTATATTTGGTTGGCACCAGCAAGGTACCATCTTATCAAACATTAGTACAAATAAAGTTATGAAAATTTGTGCAGTTTAAATGTACATTACTAAATAATATAGACATAACTTGTCCTGCTATGTCAACAGTTTTGTAATTAACAGTGAGCTAGAAAAATAAGAAGTGAAAACAATCTCCTACCTTAAAAATGGAGGCAAAGTTCAATAGGCCTTAATTTTTGAATGTAAGGTAGGAGAAAAAACTGCTTAGGAAAATAAGGTCAGGTGGAAGAGTAGGGTTATACTGCAGTAGCATTTTAGAAGGAGATAATGAAACGTCGACATGGTTCGTTATTGATCACTTAGGTGTATGAAACAAATTCTCACGAAAATGCGTCAATGAACTTGAGGCCTCAGCATCTTGAGATCCAGAATTGAATTTTGATGCTGGTTAGTATCCAAAGAAACGGTAGCATTTTAGACTGTATACACACGAATATGTACATTCGAATGACTTCATTGTTTGGATGACTGGTGATATAAGGAGACATCATAGTTCATGGGGGACTCGAGGTAGCGAAAAATAGTTTCAAGAGGGTCAGTTAAATTCCAGATGGTCCTTCATCCGAGTCATAGAGAAAGCTACTGGGAAAAGATGAGGAAAATAAAAGGTTAATAGAATCAGTTTTAAGATAAATGTGCAGTCATTACTTGAATGCACATAGACTTGTCAACGACCTGATTTCAATTTTCGAGTTATTCCAAAGAAAACTATACCTAGAAGCAAAGAAGAGAGAGCAGAATTTCGTGCAGAATTTCTTAGGTGATAAGGAAGACTAACGGGGTGATGACAGAATGCTTGGGGAGAGTTTAGCTTTTATTTAGTCGGAAAAAGGAGACAAAAGCCTGCTTCCAGACTCCTGACCCAAAGAAATTTTTGCTTCGTTAGCTGGCATCTAGTTGAGTAGGAAGTAGTTGAAAGAGTCAGAAACATGAGTTTTTTTGTGAAATGTCTTTGGACATTTTCAATTTTTGAACGGCTATATTCGTTCATTAAACCGACGAAAGGACAGTGAAATTCAAGAATGGGAAACACAAACATACAATAAAGTCTTAATATAATTTCTGGAAGGTAGAAATTATAAGAAATAAAGCCGCAAATCTGAGAATCTTTCGCCGTAATTTTATTGGCGTGAGGCGTTAGATATAATTTATTTGTGTAGCTTAAGCCCAAGCCCTTAATGGAGGAACATTCAATCATAGGGCGACCTTTAAAAATAGCAGGTTGCGGCAGCCTTACAGGCCCAAAACTCATGTATTCACAGTTAGAAAGTAAGAAATCCATTAGCCATGTGGAGCTCCACGCCAAAAGAGCGTCTAAGTCCGAATGAATTTGTTCTAGGCATCGTTCGGTCGTAGAGTTATAGAAGGAATGCACGCATTAGAGGTCATCAGGATAAATAAAAGATTGTGAATCTTTAACTATCGATGAAATATCATTTATATACAGTGTGAACAATAAAGGACCTAATATAGTACCTTGAAGGACACCACTCACAATCGGGGTAACACTTGAGTATGATGACCAAACTAAAACTTTTTGTTTTCGATCATTTATGTATGATCTAATAAAGTTGGTAAGGAGACTTCAAAATCCTATGCTTCCTAGTTAAGCTAGAAGTCGTATGTGAGGCTTTTTATAGAATAGATAACTTCTTCAGATAGATGATCATTAAGAAGGGAGGTTAAAAGGTAAAGAAAAAAACATGTGGCAGGTTTCACAAGAGCGTTCCGGTAGTGTTGGGAAAATTTGATAATTTGATTATGTGTGCAAAAATCCGTGATTATTTTTGTAATTCGTTTTTTGAAGAGCTTAGCAAGAGAGGGCGTTTATGAATACCGCGATGGTTATGAATGTCAGATCGGGAATCAGATTTAAAAACTGGTATTATAATAGAAGTTTTCCAATAATCGGAGAAGAAACCACTGTCAGGAAATACTGAGAATAATTTGCTTAGTAAAGGTGGAAAACCTCTTAGCTGTTAAATAAGTGAGTTTGGAATGTAATCAGTTCCAATCGAATGTTAATTTTTTAGGTGAGCTATTTCTTTTTGAATACGTGAAGGCAAAAAGTTCATGGTTGTTAGAAGTGAATTTGAATTTGAAAGCAGAGGAATTGATGGGTGAGGTTAGTTTCAGTGGTAAAGTGGTTGGCAAAAAAACGAATTTAACAATTTTACTTTGCCCAAATCCTCTGTAACGAAATTTTTGTTGCGGTCAAGTAAAAGGGGACTGACATTCAGACTCTTAGCCGATGACCGAACATGGAGGATTTGAGCAACAGATTTGAATGAATTGGTATCACTTTGTGCCCGAGACTCCCTATGCTTATCTCGAGCGAGCCTATTTTCGAAGCTAATTTAAATAGCTGTGCAATCGATAAATGAACTGAAAAAGAGATTTAAGATCGATCTTTAAGTTGCTTTAGTATTTTTTTAAGTCTGTACGCACATCGCCATGTTACATACGTATTTGCGATAGCGTCTGTCTGTTGATAGTGCTGCCAAAGGCTCTGCCTATTTTCAGTATATATACGGAATAATGACGCTGACCTCATTTAACATATAGAGAATGAGCCCGACTGAGCACAAGGGGATTATCTGATCTCTAATTGCGACTACTTCGACCTCGATATCACCTCACAGTTGGCCTCTTCAACTTTGCCACCGAAACCCTGCGTGCATAATTACTTTCAGCGTCTTTGGAATTTTCTTCTCGAGTGAAAAAAATCTCAGAAATCGTGTTTTGACCTAATTTTGTTTTTTCGTTGTATTCTAATGGACTACAGAACTGATTTATGCGCCACTAACAGCCTAACAAAACAAGTTGTCAAAGTTGCTCTTGTTCAAAAAGTATCAAGATTCCTCGAGTCCTGTAGAACGGCTGAGTCGTTTTACAAATCCTTCATAGGTTTTGTAAAATTCTTTTGGTTAACTTTAAAACAATATTGATACTCATTTGTTTGAAATACTCATCAAACTTCAGAATTGATTGACAGCCAGAATTTTGACGACAATAGCACGCAAAGCAGCGTCACTTCTTTAAAAGGATAGCCTGACAATAGTGCCTTCACTTCCAGGATATGCGCTCGTTTTCTTTATGCCTGCAGCACACGATTGGCGAAACGGGCCAAAAGTGTGATTAACATAAATAGTGTGGGTTATACGATAAACCTTGCGTTAGCTGTACCCCTATATTAATAAAACTCAAAAAAATTAAAAGACGAGCTTGGGGATTTAAGGAAGATCCTGAAGCAGAATATTGACGGATATACATAAATTACCTGCGTTAAAACAAAATAGCAAGCGCGAAATGCAAATAATGCAAGATAATACCGTCTTAGAAGTTTCTGAATTCATGAGAGGCATTCCAGAAATGTCAAATTGGATAACAGTAATATAAGGACAACTTAAACCATGCCTCTTCCAAATACATTCCCACTTCAGAATCAACTACTATCAGCTATCCCAGTGGTTCTAAAGAGTTCATAGTTGATAGCGAAAAAGAAAACGCATGGCAAGATAGAATTGGGGTACACGATAAACGGAATATAAAGTTAAAAAAACTTTCATCAATCCCTCAGGTCATTCAGAGGAAAATATGGTCAGCAGTGTATTAAAAGAGGACTTAGACCGAGAGAATCTCGTAGTTATACAGGGTTTACCTGAGTCAGCATCAAAACTTAGGACACCCAACCAACCACAGTGGCTTTCAAGAGAGATTAACAGGAAAGGAATGCTGTGGAAGGAATTTCGCCAATGAAATAAAAATTTAGCTTTGCAAGCATACAACATCTGAGGGCATTCATTGAAACTACCTGTGCCCCAAGTAAAATTGGAAAAGAGGATTTTTTTCATCAACTGTGTCGTGGAAGCGTGAAATAACTTACCTGAGGTGATTTTAATGTCCCAGTCTGTGGAGGCAATGTAACTTCGGCTTGACATAATTATATTGCAGCACCACGAGGACTAAGTGACTACTTAACCTTTAAAATGCCAGTGTACAACGTTGATTTGTCTTCATTTCTTTGACTGTAAATTCTTTACATTACTACTAATTCTTGCGATTTTTATGTAACAAATATGGACTTCAAATGCGTAAGCCTACTTTCCTCAAATACACTGAACTGAACTGAACATTTAAACTTGAACCTGTGTTATTTCATTTCGTTGTGAAATAAAACGTTGTGCTTGAATTCTGGGATTGTAATGGACCCGTAGTAGATACGTAACGAATCCAATTTAATGACGCCCAAGTAAGAACAAGACAGTTAGCAAGGCGAAGAGTTTAGGGATTATTTGTAACTATAAATTGGTATTATATTGGGGCTTGGTCCTGCGAGGATCCTTTGGTGGGGATTGTCTGTCCTGGGGAGATCTTTGGGGGGTCCGTAGGAGAATGAATAGCGATGGCTGGATGAAGCATCAGAGAGCGGTCTCCGGTCCATCGTGATATGCCTCAATACTCCTCCGTATTTATGTCGTGTTCAAGCGCTTCTTCCTCACCTGAGGTGATCACATGAACACCTGGGGAAGGTGGAGGCGGGTCTGACTACCACGTTGTTGCCTCCAGTTCCCGCGTTGAGAGACTGTGGAGAGCCTCGCCAAGGGTAGGTCAGCTGTGGAGGGCCTCACTGCTATTGAGCCGTCTGTGTGCTGATGTCGTGGCTCTGTCGCTGTCCCATGGCGAAGACATCGACTGGAGGGTCCTGTATGGCGGCAGGAGCTAGGGGACACACGAAGGCTGATGAAGAGGAGACTTGGACCAAGGGACAGGCCGTACAAATTGCCTCCTCATGTGAGCAATATCAAGGGCAAACTTGATGCTGCTGGAGGGGTCGTGGAGGATTTGGTGCCTAATATCTGGGAGAGAGATCCCGTCGGCGAAGTTTTCCAAAATCCTGGCCTCGAGCTCGGTGAAGGACTCGTTTGGGTAGGCTTGCCAGGCCAGGACACGAAGGTGTCGCTGGAAGTCCACGACAGACTCGCTCTCGTGTTGTCGGTGACTTTTGAGGGCAGCACGGGCAACTCCGGGCATCGACAAACGTCAGAACTCGAAGATTGTCGCGAGGGTGAGCGACGCTGTAAGGTTGGCAGCCCTGGCCACCGTGTAAACTTTTTTGTCTAACCGTCCAAGGATGGCGGCTGGACGGGTGCCTTCATCTACGGCCGCCAGGTAAACTTTTATTCAATCCTCCCACATTTTATAGTCGTCATACACCGTCAGCTTATCCGGCCTAGGTGAACGGCCTCCAGAGCTTGAAACTCGCTCCATCGCCTGGAATAGCCTAGTTATCAGTTCATCGGATATTTTGGATCCCACCGCTGCCACCAAAATGTAATCGACCCGTATTAGATAGGCAACGAATCCAAATTAATGACGCCTCATGAATCCCTCAGGTCATTCAGAGGCAAATATGTTCAGCAGTGTATTAAAAGAGGCCTTAGACCGAGAGAATTTCGTAGTTATACGGGGTTAACCTGAATCAGCATCAAAACTTTGGACACCCAACCAACCACAGTGGCTTACAAGAGATCTGTAAAGAGAGATTAACAGGAAAGGAAGGCTTTGGAAGGAATTTTGCCAATCCAATGAAAATTTAGTCTTGCAAGCATACAACATCTGAGGGCATTCATTGAAACGACCTGTGACCCAAGGAAAATTGGAAAGGAGGAATTTTTGTCAACAACCGTGTCGTGGAACCGTGGAACCGTGATTGTAATGTCCCAGTCTGTGGAGGCAATGTAACATCGGCTTGACATAATTATATTGCAGCACCACGAGGACTAAGTGACTACTTAACCTTTGAAATACCCGTGTACAACGTTAATTTGTCTTCATTTCATTGACTGTAAATTCTTTACATTACTACTAATTCTTGCGATTTTTATGTAACAAATATGGACTTCAAATGCGTAAGCCTACTTCCCTCATATACACTGAACTGAACTGAACATTTAAACTTGAACCTGTGTGATTTCTATTGGTTGTGAAATAAAACGTTGTGTTTGACTTCTGGGATGACCATTGCAAGTGCCAGGGGTCGTCTAATAGCGGTTATCGGCGATGAGGACACGTGCACTGGATTTCTTTTAGGTGGAATCGGTGAATTGGACAAAAATCGTCGTCCAAACTTCCTTGCTGTTGATAAGGATACACCTCTAAGGGAAATCGAAGAGGCCTTTTTGTCCTTTGTGAAGCGCGAGGACATAGCGATCATACTCATCGTACAAAATGTTGCAGAAATGATTAGGCACTTAATAGAAGCTCATACAAATCCAATTCCAGCTGTTTTGGAAATACCAAGCAAGGATCATCCATATGATTCAACTAAGGACTCTATTCTTAAACGAGCCAAAGGAATGTTTTCGGTTGAGGACTTTCGTTAAGCCATTTTGGTCGGACACACAGCTCTTTTTCCTTTAACCCCTGTTCCCGAATGCATAATATCTGATTTGTGTATTGTGCTCACAATAAACTAGCTTTCTTCTTCGTTTGTTCGTGTTTTTTTTAAAACGTGCTGACTCCTGCCTCTTCCTAGACACAATGGACAGCACCATATCAAGACTAAATCCAGATGCGGAGGAGTTTAAACCCTCTGGTCGCTCTGCGCGGGACATGGCCATGGAGCTCGTGCGCAGTATGCTCGCTCAAACTTTCGAGAGCTCCGGACAGGCATATGACGCAAATGTCCAAAAGGTACTCATTATGCATGTTTTATATATATATATATATATATATATATATATATATATATATATATGGTTTCTTTGAGTGTCACTGAGTGTCAAGTTATGAAAAAGTAATTTTTCGAAAAATCTGTTTTGAAATCTTGCTAACGTTTATGTTGTTTGTCTGATAATATTTATGGTTCACTCAAGTATTCATATTTGTTAAGGTTAAGGCTCTGGAAGCATTTGAACGCTTAAAATCGGTGATCTCTCGAGGTTCCTGGGAGACCTGAAGCCAACTGATGCACCGTTTGATTAGCTGTATCTTGGTTGTCCCTAGTGATTGTGTATAGTTAATATGGTTGTGGTTTAAAGGATATCTAGACAAGGCCAAGATCTTGACAATATTACAGAAGTCATCTGACAGTATTTCATATAAAAGCACCTGGGCGGATCCAGGTGCGTGTTGTCAGCAAGTATCTGTGTAAAGCCGGCTCAGAATACTCTTGCATTAGTCAAGAGCGAAGTAGAACTAAGCCGCGTACCATTCGTGTTCTCTTGCACGATTTATGCTGTCATTAATCCGAGTATTTCATGACGTCCCTATGTGACTTAGAGCGCGATTCTGCCCATGTCCACCGTGTGCTTCACAGCAAGGTGGTTGCAGAAACGTAACTTGTGCAGGAATTTGTTTGTAGTGATAGTCGATTTTCGATGGATCTATCTCACTCTCTTCCCTTGCTCTCCTAGGCCCTATGTTATGATAGAGTCAAGAAGACCGGGGGATATATCGGACGCATTGGTTGACAGAACTAAGCAGTCCGTCCTCGCGCCTCACAAACTACGTAATCCTCCATCACAACATGTCAAGTTTTCACACGAAAAGGGACGGATGGCCCAGATTTTATGCGTTAAACTGACATAGAGGTTATATAGAGGATTCAAAGAACACGCTTCCCACCGACTTGAAATCTTCGATTTCGTGCCTGTCAAGAGTGATATGGACCGGGTTCTGTGTGGTATGTGCTGGTACACCAACGGTAGGAGTGGGATGGGTGGTATTCGTCGCCGCGGGAATTAAGTTTGGCGTGTCCTCAGGGGTAATGGAAAGGGTTTTCATCGAGGGCGTCATGAGGGTTTTCAGCAGGTTTGGCAGTGGCTAAGAAAGAAGGTGGGTATGTAGTATTATTTTCACATTGGGTTCGATGATCCCTGATGAGTTATTCCGGCGTGAAATGTCCGTTAACCCCGCGAGTCACAATGGGACGGATTGAGAGCTGGCGCTGTTGGCCAGAAGTTCTTGATACTTCACGATCAATCAAAAGTTGGTGCAGTCAGAGGCGAAGAGGTACATGCTTCTTTGCATGGTCTTTTCCGTCGGATTTAGTGCTTAGTCATCCACGACCAGGTCGTGGATGCTGGGATGAAATACTTCTAAGCGTGCTTTTATAGCCCCTTGCGTTGAGCCGTTGTTGATTCCTGCCCGCTCCTCACTGTGCACCCATCAGCACATTGGAGGAAATGAGGCTGAGAAAAGTTTGGGTGATTACAAATCCCTGGTTTATTCCATTGGTCTCTACCAATGCTTCGGAGGCTGCTCTATTGTCCGTGAAGTGAGGCATTCTTCTGTCTTGTACTTGGTGTATCATGTGCATGAAGTGCTTCAGGCGTCAGAATGCCTGCATGACCCTCCTCCGCGATTTACTGTATTGAAGACCTTCGTCCAGACTCCGTAAGTAGTATAGAGGTTTGGGCACATTTCTAGGGCATTTTCTTGCAGTTGGCGTGCGGTTAAGCTTACGTTGTCGATGCCACGGATCCATCGAAATCCGCATTGGTTTTTAAGGTGGGTTCCTTTTTCTAAGCGAGTGTTTAGGCGATTGAGAAGGATCCGAATGAAGATTCGTCTCGCAGTTTTAAGAAGGGAAATTCTGCAGCGATTCTTGCAAAGCGATCGATTTCCATTGTGTTTTTAAATGTGTATGATGATGGCATTATTAGCGACATCAGATATTATGAATAGTCTACTAAGGAAGTTTTCAAGGTGCTCGGTCCAGCGCCTCAGCATTTGCGTTTTCTGCATAAGAAGCGTTGTTCCGTCAAAACTGAGTGGCGACGCAGTTCCCCTGCCGCAGGGGTCGTAGACTGTCTTCATGAAAACGCATTTTTTTTAATTTCGTTGTTCTCCGCGTATACGTGTATTTCCTAGACCTTTTGACCCATCCAGGCGTCGTTCGTCCCCTGCAGTCGCTGTTGTATCAAGTGGTGATATCTAAAAAAGGCTGCCCTGTTTGCGTTGAAGGCTTTGTGTAGCCTATTCTCAGTGGGCAGATTTCGGATTTTTTCACCAATCTTTATGTTGATGGGCGTTGGCAACCAAAGTCATCCAGGGCAGTGGATTAGGGGCTTTTTTGCCCTTCGTACTGCTGTCTGTTGCAGTTCTTCCGGGTACTGGATCATTTAATTGCCAAACTCGATGCGATAAGCAGACAAATTCAACAGAATATTATTTAACTTACCTTCTGGTCGCTTACCTTGTCGTCTCATGCGAGGTTGTAGTCGAAGCCTCATCTTGTAGATGACGTGGCGGTGGTCCGTCGGCGTCGTAGATCGCTTTTTTCATCAACACGCCCTGTCGGTCTCGCATCGTGACGAGAACGTAGTCCAGCAGATACCAGCACCGCTATCGGGGGTGCCAGGAAGTTGCCTTTTCCCGTTCGGTAGGTGGACGAATGTTGGTTAGGAAACTGCGGTGTCCTGCGCAGGTTCGCAGACGCAGGCGGCTGTTGTTGCAGACACCGAGCCCAACCAAACATTTCCTCCCAGGCAGCGTGGTTTTGTCCCGACGCGCCCTTTGAAGTCACTAAGGACAACTTGTCCATCTTCGGCACAGCCGCCAGGAACAGCGCTAGACGGCTCCTCTACTTTCCCTCCAGGATGGTGAAAATATCATCAAGAAATAAGCCAGATTCTGGGTTGGACTTATTAGTTCACGCCTCGGTGGCAGCCATTTCACGTCGACTTTAACCCGCGTTGGTCTTCGTTTAATTAATGTTGTTCGCTGAATTGCGCGCCTGAGTGTGGGTACCCCTGAGTCTTCATAATTTGCTATGGGGATCAAGGTTTTTATTGCTCATCACAGATTAGTGTTTTTCTCTGAAGTCTGAAGATTTACTTATTTTGAGGGTGCCAAACTGCTTTTCTGACGATTTTGGCACCAAAATCATTTACTCAATTCTTGAATGACTTCGCTGGTCTGTAGCGGCACTTAAGACTGAATGCCTTCCATCAAAATAGTGACATGACCTAGGATGTTAAGGACACATAAACTGTTTTAACATTTACCAAAGATCCAAGATATTTTGGAAATTTTCTTTCTTAGAGCACCTTTTTGCCTGTTCTACCCACAGCTTGTATTCTGTTCTGTTTATCATTTAGTTTCAATCCCACCTCAAGCGTATTCTTGTGGTAATAGTAATTTTGGTGCTGGTGATAATATTATTATTAGTAATAGTAGTAGTGCATTTTCTGAAATACTTCCGTTATACTGCGTATACACGGTACCTGACACTTCTACTTCGTCAGACGACGGAGCTATCATTGACGCGGGAGCCGCGAGTAGCCCCAATAATTATATCTTTTGATTAAACTGTGTACATGAGACTCAAGCAAAAAATGGGTAAGGCATGAGCGTCAAATTGGCATTTGAAGACGAGGTTTTCATCACTCCTTTCGTCCCTGTTTCCAGTACACAGTAATCGTCTGATTGTGATTCGATTTTTGTAATTTTAGGTTCTTTCAGCTTGTAGCGCATCATCGATGGAAGATGCGCCCCAGTTGGTTGGGGCCTGTGTTGCCCAAATGTCCATGATAAAGAGCGGAAACGCTGCCTTGGGATTTCGAGTTATGAGGCGGTTACAAAAAGATCTTCCTCCCGAACTCTTTGCTTCTTTTGAAGAGAGTGTTCTTGCTGAGATACACAATCTGACTCTTTCTCAAGTCTCTGGCGGATACCTTAAAAAAATGGCTGAAACAAAGTCGGCTTCTTGCGTAGAATCTGGAGACGTTCCAATAACCGATGGAGCTCCCGTACTTCTGATAGAAGTGCTTCATCTTATTATGTCATGCATTACGGAATTGTATAAAACGGACTCTGACCAAATCTGTGTGCCGCCATCGATGCCGGTGCTGGATTTATGCCTCCTCGCAGATGCTGTTTTCAAAGTGCAGGCAGAATTTCCAATAAACTTCAAGTGGTGCCCGAATCCAACTCGGAAGCATCGTCGGGAAAGATACCCAAAATAAATGGATGGCACTGTATTTTGGACGCATTCTTAGGCAGAATCATGCAGTCCCTGCCTTACTTTAGTGTCCTAATCCAATCATCCGGAGAATGTATTTCTCCTTCTACTTGGGCTTCCACACCGGCTTTTTCCGATAAGCTTCTTCGGGAGAATGGTACAGATGATAGGACTTACCCCTACTCAACCTCCTTATTCGCGCGTCTCGTCAACAGGGTCCTGTTCCGTGTCAAAAAAATGCTTGTAGACGACAGTTTTCCGTCTCCCTGGCTACGATCGACGGCCCTCGATCTTCTCCTAGCGGCAGTTCCTGCAGAGCTACCGGTACCTTACGCTAATAGTATCAATGAGTTGCCAGAATGCTCTAGTGCCTCTGACGGAGACGACGTTTCAATTGAAGGGATTAGTTCTGCCGAAGATTCCGAAGTAATCAATGCTTTCAAGTCTTTCTTGAAAAGTTCCGGTCAAATGGAGGACTCGATGCAAGCAAGTGATTAGCTGATTTCTGGATCTGCAAGTCACCAAACTAAGTATAATCAGCTTGCTAGATAGTTGTGGCAAACAGCATTTATACCTTCTTTCGCAGTTTCCTGTTTATTAACATCCAACCTGTCCTTGACTGTGGAGGAACGCTGTCACTACTAATGCTTTCATACTGCCTCACAGGTGATTGTATTTTTTATTTCAAGCATTATTCATGCATTGATCCTGTTTATAACGTTTTGTTATTTACCGTTATGATAAGCTAACATAAAACGTCAATAATAAATTTTTGAAAATCCCTTTGTTTCAATCTTGCGTCATGAGCCTCTCTTCACTGCCCTGGATATTTACTGCTGTGGCTGCCCCTTTTCACAACCACTGCTTCTGTCTTGTTCACATATGAAGGTTCGCGTTTAACTGGTTTTACAAAACTCACCGGAAGCTGGAAACTATTAAAGTGCCTTGTAATTCTATGCCTTCATCGAGTCCGGAAGGATCGACATGTTTCCGATGCACATTCACCAAGAATTTAGTTTAGGTATCTGTGTTCTTTTCACATAAGGATCCGCCAGATGGTCTCTGAATCCCCTGCATACGATTTGTAAAGTACAGTACATTCACTTCCCGTTATTTGCTGGTCATCACGCATCTCTGGCGTTCAACTTTCAAATTCTTTGACTCCACTCCATCTAATCAGATGTTAAGCAAGACTGTTCGTTGCTAAAAACTGCTAATGGTAGCCTTGATCAGAAGGGTAGTCGTGTAGGAAACTTTGTACCGGGTGGGATTCCATTTTCTGTGCAAACATGTTATGACCAAAACACAGTCACGGTTTTGAGCTGTCGTTTGACGTGGCTTGACGAGTCGTCTACCGATGAGAAGGCTCGGTTTCTCAACTGATAGTTAGGTTATACTGTTGCTTTAGTAAGGCCTTATGGCAAGTCTTACTGATGTAAGATTTTAGTGGGTCTCGTTTACGGAATGCTGGGGACTGCATGTTGACGTGCTGCATCCGTATCCGGTGCGTTCGTGGATGGCAGGCGGTGAAACGTACTTAGTGGAAGCTAGTTGCAAGATCAGCAAACTTTCGACTGAAAAAAATGTCTGCCGACCAATGGCAATATTGTTAGCGAGATGTACAAATTCAACGTCCACCGAACCCACTACTTCACAACCATCCTTAGAGTCCGGTGATAACACTGTTATTGGGAATACGATCGACCGTCAAATAAGGTCTTCGTGCTGTCGTTGCCTTGTGAGTCGGATCTCCTTTCAAGGGTAAAGTTGACAATCATGGAATCCAACTTCTATCGAATCCCTCGGTGCCCATGGCAGGCGAGTTCCTCAGTCGTTTATCTTTGAGTTAATCTACGGCGCCTGTCGCAGCCTACGCGTATGGACCCTTCCTTATTGACGAAAAGGTAGGCAGCTAAACTGGCCTTTTCTGAGGAGGACTACACCGCATGGGCTCATGTGATGGCTTTTTGTTCCTGAACACAAAGTCTAGCTTTAGCAATGATAATGCTGTCTGCCCTCGGAGGCGCACTTGCTGTTCATGGTTCGCATATCATTAAGGTGTCAGGTCCCGAGAAGTTATAAGCACCGCAGTGGCACTTCTGACAACACCGGCCTCTCATGATGTCGCTATCACTAAGTGTTCAAGCCAAACTACTTTTGCACAGAACCGGTCACCGAGACTTGCAATTGCATTTTTTACGAGGCCGACGTCAGTGCCGCTGTCATTACAGTGTTCTCCCGCCCACTTCCGCATCAGACAACTGACCGGCTCCGACAGTGGTTTGACTGTGGGGGTGGGGGAGAGAGTGAGGTCTACAGTTCAGCGCATGTTCCTCACTATCAACAATCTGACGTGCTTGAAACTATCACGGTGCGCTAAAAGCCGTGGCTTGGAAGGTTGCCAACTGAGGGGATAACTCGGACCGCGTGGTCAGCCCAATGTGTGTTTTGTGTGGAGTGGCGGACTGAGAGTCAGGCTGCAATGGCTCCTTCTTAATGTGGCCTTTATGGCCCTCCCACTTCGTGGGATCCGAGTCAGGTGTGGTGGTACGCCCAGGGGCGGCTCCGGCCGCGCCAGCCACTTGCGTCCTCTCCCGCCTCCAGTCTTCTTGACTCTGTCTTGACACCGGGCTCAGGTGGGGGAGGAAGAGAGAGTGCGGTAGCTGCAGCGCAAGGCTACCATCACTTAAAACTAATTCACGCGCAATTCACCGTCCCTGCACCACCCTTCCGTGGAGTATACGGTGGACATCGTCGAAATCGACGGTCGAACTATCGGAACAGCGTTCTCCCTGACGCTGGGTCCTGTTGATGTGTAGTAGTCCACGATGAATTTCGGACTGCAGTGCAGGGTGCCTCATGTGTGATCTTGTCGTTATGAAACATGAGAATGGGAAAGTGTAATATGTTCACCAAACGACCTTTTGGTCTCTACGTGGTGAGGTGCTGTTGCTAGCTAGAGTGATGGAAAAATTATAAATTTTGCCGCGTTTAACAGTTTGGTCGTCTCACTCACCTGCTTCCGAATCACCAAGATTCGTCTGATCCTTAACTGATGATCACATTAGCAATCAAATCGGTTACACTTGTTTAAGTACACTGAACAGTTCACTGTAGATGTATCGTGTCCCTACTGGCAAAAGGTGCCATTCTGAACATGGTCTCAGTAGGACAAATTCAGAGCTAGTGTCGGGACTGCATAGCCTGCAAAAAATTAGCATGCTGATTATCTCAGGGACCCTGATACCATCACCGCGGACGATAACCACATCGGTGGTTCCTTCAGTATGAGCCAGTTTGTTTAAACTGGAGCACGCTGTCCAGGGTACCTATCAAGACTTGGCAGGCGTCGCAGCAACTATCGGCTTTTTCGGGAAATTTTGCGACTTACTATTTGTGCAACAACTGTCTTTCGTCTTGGCGGTCTGGATTTCATGGGTCTGTTCCGCGAAAGCACACGCTCTGCACGGCAAGAAGCCAAGATGCATTTTAAAAATGATCGGGGGTTAATTCTTTTGCTTTAAAAGAGGACTTGGTGAGCATACGCGCTGCTTTCGAGAACTTCTCTGCAGACCAGTACAGTTATAGGGGAACGTTGGAACGTAGTAGAAATTTAAAACATGAAATCGATCACATTCGTCCGTTTTTGTGGGTTTTCTGAGAGGTGTGCATAGGGGAGAAATGATAAGAAACAGTATGGTAAGCGGCAGTGAGTGTTTGGTAGAGCCATTCCAGGGGAAGGGGGAGGACAGAGATGGCGCGGGAGAATGCATGCAGTTAAGCGGCCGTTGGCCAAGCTAAGCCTGGAGCTTGTACGAGGTTCTTTTTGTGCGCATAAGACCGGCTTCTTCAACCTAATGGCAGTCGCCTCTGCTGCTGCTAGTAGACGTTGACCAAATGGTTTGGGGTAGTTTGGTGGGACCTTATAAATTACATGGAAAGCTACGCTGGGGTCCACATTATGTCCGGTGTCAACAAGATGTGCAAGGATGGTGGTTTTTATGCTCTTGACTTCCCCTTTGTTCAGCCATGCTGGGAGGTGTTCTCTTATTCTTTTGGATAGGCGCCGACTCGTGCGACCAATATAACCTGCTCCACAGGAGCAAGTAAATGAGTAAATGCACATGGAGGTGGGTTTGGTAGGTTTAAATATTCCATTTCACCCCATTTTGAAAAACGGTGGCATCCGTTGGTAAAATTCGAACCCATGACAGCAAGGGGAGGATTTCAGTACAGCCTACGCTCAGACCACCTGAACTATGAGGCCCTACTTTATGGTCATCTGGCGGATTCTGGATTGATTGTTTAGGAAATCCTGATTGGGTAATCAGCTTACATATCGGAATAAATGGATTCCATACGTTCCATTATACTGGATGGGTAGCTTGAGCCAAGTTTGATTTAACTTACGGCTCCCGGTGGGACATCATGGCTCAGTTGGTTAGAGCTCTCTCCATGCTGTCATGAGTTTGATTCCTACTGAGACCGCCGATTTTTTCAAAGCTGGGTCAAATGAATTTGCGGATGTCATTCATGTTTACTGCTAGCATCTATGTTGAAAAGGACACGCCTACGTAGAGAACATTTTGCTCATGTAAACTCGGTCAGCCTGCCTCTAGGCGCTATCTACAGCTTGAACAGTCGTGTCAGTATGTGATTCCCCCTGAAGCCGAGTTTCTAGCGAGTGGATTCTTAAAAGATTGCTTAAACTAAGGGACAATAAAATGGTTATAAGGACCGCTTGTCAACAAAAATTAACAAGTCCCGTTTAGCAGCATTAATAATTGTAGTCATTTTTATTCTTTAAACGTTGGTTGGCAGTCCTCCAGGATGCAGATGACCCCTTCAGGTATTACGTCATAAAAATCTGTTTGGTCAAGGCAACGATCTATGCTTTCGGGTTATTGGACAGTTTCTCCCACTCCGAGCCAAACTTTCTACCCAGCTGGCAAAGTCCTTTGAGGCGAGTGATCACTGCAGATTTAGACAAAGCAATGATGTAGGAAAAACGAAGGGACTGCTCAGGACGTGGACGGCTGAGCACATGGCAGCCGTGAGGAGGAACGACGCCATTTCCCAAGTAGCGGCTCATTCGATGAAGCCGAAATTATAGTGGGAGGTTACAGCCATGTGAGCTGTGAACCGCTCTCGTTATGGCCTTCCGATCCCACGTCGATCCACATGCGCACTGACTGCCCCCTCCATATTCTGTGCTGAGACTTAACATATGCAAAGTAATAAGTCACGTGGAAGTGCGCGTGGACAACCACTGTGGGCTTTGTTCGCGAGCCAAATCGCCTAAACACCCACACGCGTGCCTAGATTTAGGCAAGTAGCGACTAGGGTGCGGACGATTAAGCACTCACCACAACATGTGCTACCACCTGCGATACATTCGACAGTCACTAATTTGAGTAGTTATGTAGAGGTATAGCAACTGCATCTCATACATTCTGTAACACCTTCGCCACTCACTACCCCTATCTATTCCGTCTCGGATGATGGATTTAATTGTCAGCCCGAAACGCCAGATGAATAAAGCTCTTGTTCCTACGTCTTTGTATCCTCTTTCGCGACGGCCCCCCTTGAACTCACCCTTCGTTTCTATCAGACATCGACTACCTTCATCTGGTTTAACCTGTCGGTCGAAGTGATTGCTGTGCTAGCCGCTATTCAGATTTCAGCCAAGTGTCCGGTGGAGACAATGGCACTACTTCTTATCAAATAAATTGTACCCGTAAAGGCAGGCCACCTCGTAAACCCAATTTTTATACCTAACAAAGATAACAAACTCCCGTGGTATGGACTGTCAGTGCTATGCAGGATCACCATTTTGGTGCAGGTTGCTGAATAATGAGCGAACCATGTGGGTTTATTCTGCCTTCCTTCAGCCAATGATAACCCTGACTATCAGCTGGGACTGGAAGCACAAACATGCGCTCGCGTACGATGCAGATAATCCACAGACTGGGTCTAGCAGATGCGTCATAAGCACATCATTATGTTTCCAGTCCCAGCTGATAGTCAGCGTTATGATTGGCTGACAGAAGGCAAAATAAGCCCGAAACAGAAGATATCAATCTACCCGCATTTTTCCCCTTCTCCCTGCAACTATAGGCAAGGATAGGTTGACAACTCACAATATTATACCTTGACCGAATTCGGCCTGGTACTTGGTTGCCAGTTGGTGACCTTTATTACCCATCCAGAACTTGTTTGCTTCAGGAAACTGCTAGATTCATGTGCGCATATTCCTGCGTGTATAACTAACCATTCTATGTTGACAGAGGATGACAAGTGGCGAGGCACTGATAAACTTTGGTTTAATGAAGTGCTTATGACACATCTGTTAGACCCAGTCTGTGGACTATTGATGCCGTACTTGGTGCATTTTTGTGTTTTCCTTCCCAGCTAGTTGTCGGGAGTATGATTGGATGAATGAGGGCAGAAAAAGCCCGAAACAGACTGTATCAATCCATCCGCATTTTCTAAAGTTTATCCACTCTACAATTATAACTTCGGCATGGTACTTGGTTTCCTGTTCGTGACCTTGGCCACCAATACGGAGCTGGCATGCTTCGGGAAGCCAATAGGCCGGTGCGAACCTATTCCTGATTGCTCTTAGTAATCTTTCGAAAGAAACCATATTAAAATGTGCATATAGGTTAAGTGTCACACTCGATGATCTCTGAGAATTAGAGATCCTCATTTTAGCCGGCTTTCAGGTTTGCTCAGTTTAAATTTGGTCCTTTTTACCTGATCACTTTGAATCCTTCTTTAGCGCATCTAAGCTAAACAGAGTAAACTTTTCCTGCAGGACGATTATCTAAGATCACTTAACTTGACAAGTAAGCGACCTTCTTTCGTACTGTTAACACCTATTGTTAGGTGGGGGATCATCTGGTTTCGTTCTCGAGGATGTACTTGGAGGTGATTTGATAGAACGCATCCCGTTACGCAGTAAAATCTACTTAAATGTGGACCACTAAAGGGTACGGTTGGCGCAAGACAGGGATATTATTCTTCGCTAGGTACTGCGCCTGATTTAATCCCCCTGACTTATCTGCAGCTCTCGATGACAGAGGAAGGAAGAGGAATATGGCTGATTTTTTCCCCTATAATACCTCTAACATTTTAATAATCAAGATGAGCTAAGCTTCGCGTTTTTGAGGGTTACCTGCTGACTGCGAAACTCTGTTCACCAGATTAAGGGTCGTACTGATACGACATATTCCTTACGGCGATTCCGGGCGAGTGAGGTTCGATGCATGTTTGTTTTAAGAGACAGCACGCTTGTTAAACCTGAAGTATTGGGTGAGCAACTCAATAGCTGTGTTCAAGCGCATACTCATTCGTTTTGATCCTACCTTGTCGTGGGTGTGAGACCAAGTTTGCTAGTGCGCAAATCTGCCCTACGAAAGTGTGCAGTTCCTCTACTTTTCAAGTCATCTGGATATCTTTCGAGATTTCGAATGCTTCTGTCGTCGTGCCGTTGCAACTTGGTTGCCTTGCTGTCATGCCATCGCTTATCGATTGACCACGTGCCTTACTTCTAGCTTTGCACCTGGGCGCTGACGCTGCAGCAGATGTTTGTACGATCAATTTGAGTTGAATCGATATTCTGCTCATGGTTGTAATAGAGGATGGGCCTGATAGATTTTTGAGGGTCCCACTTAGTAAATGTTCCGTAGTATTTAGTGTGCAATTTTATTTACTGAATCGTACCTAACTGTACATGATAGGGTGGCAGTAACAGATATTCGAACATGTGTTTTATGAGGCTTATGAATTTTTTGCACGGACGAGTAGGCCAATAGCCACCGGACTGCTTCGTTGGTCAAATTTGTCTTCCCTGTTGTTTTGCAGCGTCGAATCTTAACTAGTAACCAGCGGTGACAAGAACTTATTTATTGCCATGTCATGGTGCGACGTAGCCCTGGGATGTCGGTAGACCATACTTCCGTTCTCCGCGCCTCGTAGCACTGTCCCTATTGTTCCGTGACTGCTTTTTGTCAGAATCGCAAATCTGCCTAGTTCGCAGTTAACTTCCGCTGAAAACCATTTTGCATCACGCCATTTGTGGAAACGTCATGCAGTTAGTAGCCAAACGTGTGGGGATGCCTGTCTTCTAAAATCTTATTTTGTTCTTGTTTCATATGCCTCATTTTAAATTTTAGGAAAAACTCCGTCTACAGAAACATTTTCAGGCGAATTTTCATGGGAAAAGCTCAAAATTCAACAGTTGTCTAGAGGTTTGGCCATCTATATCAAGCGAATTTATTTCATTTGCACATCCTTATTTGTGAATATTATCCTATAAACTCACAACCTTCAGAAAAGTTAATCAAACTAAGAACAAACCAACAAAGTGAGACTTTATTTTCAAAAATATCTCGGAGGATTTTCCGTTAGTATGCGACATTTTCCATGTGGATGTGCGCAGGTTTCCCAAGGAGACCTACCGTGGTCTACCTATAGCTCTACTGTCCTGTAACTAAAAATTATGAACCTATGGCGCCTCAGTGAATTTGTTTTTGTGACGATTGCCGCACACAATAACTAAAAATGACAACTTATTGTTAAGCCATTGCTTCGGCATTTTGGGCATTCCTTATAAGCTGGATCTATGGGCGTAATGCGATATGACCTTTAGATGTTAAAAAGTCAGACGGTGTCGGCACGTAGACATAGTTCAACTGTACAAATGGATGCGAAGCCTCGAGTTCCTGGTTTTTGCATGAGTAAAGGAGAGGGCTTGTCGATTAGCAGAACAATTTTTTTATTATTCGCAGCTTTCGAACTCGTGCAGGAGTTCAGCCTCAGAGATAGGAACAACGACGGAAAAGAGCTACCCTTTTATATCGATCTGACGCCGACATACAGAGCCCTGCGCAGTCACCTCCAGACTTATGTCATTGATCAGTGATCGGTTGGCTCGCTATAAATGTAGACTTCTTTCTGTCGCTGCTCCTATCTCTGACGATGGACTCCTGCATGAGTTGGAAAGATCATAATAATTTTTAAAAAATGCTCCGGTATCCAACAAAGCTTCTGCTTTACTTAACCTTAGGATTACTCAGTCCCCAAATGAATGATGTCCACAGACGGGAAATAGACATGATAACTAAAGCTCTCATGGGTGTTTCCATCTATTTTGCGATGTGCTGCCAGGCAGTACATTAAACACCGAATTATTACACCAACGTGTGGACTTACTAAGGGCTTATTAACCGTGCATTCGGATCGTACCGATGAAATAACTTTTTCAAATGTATTAGAAGGTATCTCTCCTACAGTTTAGTATGAAAGTGCATCACAATACTTGCGCAACCACAAGCGTACTTTCGACCAGCTTCCGTCGAACAATCGCTGCCTAGCCTGGCTATTTTGGACAAAAGCTCAAGTTCTTACGGCGCATAACCCCAAAATCGAAAAATGATACATCCTCGTGCTAATTGAAGTCTGTGCTACTCTCCGCAGGCCTAGAGATTACAGACAACACTGGACCCTGACTTCTGCCTAAAACTTCACCTGACCAACGGTTGCCAGTTATCACGAGCTATTTAACGTTACAAAAGTATCAATTAGCCAACGGTTCAAGTCTTGGGAACATTTTCTGTCTGACGAAGCGTTACACACTATTTTGCAACACCAGACGTTAATCCTTGCTCTTACGCAATAGTTTTAGTTCGGTATTTCAAAGTAATTGAATTACTCCAGCAAAAGCTACTGCGGTAAATCCAACCTTAGAAATGGAGCCGGTGCTGCAAAAACAGCAGGACTTATTGCGCGGTGGAATGGCCTTCTGACTGTGGCAACTACAGCAACTTAACAAGTCGACTAGTAACTGCCTGGCTTAGCTACTAATAGGTTGCTGAAAAAACGTCAAGAAGAATAGGCGGTGATTTAAGTTTTCTAACCTTGCTCTAGATGAAACGAAATGACATTCCCTGATGTTTCACCGAAATTATCCTCGGTATCTGACAGCTCACCTTACTACCACTCAGTATTAGTATTTGTGGAATAAGTATTTCCTGCGACTTCACACACGCGGAGATTGCCGAGGGATGAGACAGTTCGATAGTCGCTACTGCGTTCCCCGTGGGTCCTCCCAGAATTTTGTGCGCAGGAACGGTGACTTGCGCGTGGATTTCGTAGTGATGCGCTGCATCCACCGCACTCTCTTCTATCCCATCCGCGTGATCCCGGTGTCAAGGCGGAGCCAAGAAAATCGGAAGCATGATCAGACGCAATGGTTGCTAAAGCCGAGCAACCCGTTTACGCGTGCCGCATACAACTGGCCCGCGCGCAAAGAACCAGGTTTGCACAGAAACAAGAGGCGACTCGGATCCCAACTGAATGGGAGTGCATTAGAGGCCGTATTAAGGAACCTCTGCGGCCCGGTTCTCCGTCCTTAGAGGAATACCGAGTCACCCTGCCAGTTAACAGCCTTACTAGCCTGCATGCTATATATTTGAACGCGTCATATTGTTTATATTGAGGAATTTGAACTGAGTGACACGGGGGCGTAGTCCTCAGATTCAACCTTATTCTCACCTCTTTTCCCAGGCATCAGCCGGATATTGTCTTTTCTGGAGATTGCGTTGACTAACGGAACTCTTAATGGGTGTCCATTCCGCGTTGCCGTCGAACGTAACTAAACCGAGGTAATTGACTATGACACCGCTGGCTTCCTCGACTCATGAAGCATCAGCGGTACACCTCAAAAACGTGAATTACATTTTCATTAATGGGCAGTTCATCAGGCGTAGTAAGACGATAACCAGCTCCTCTTCGTCGACCACAAAAAACTCGGGCCTCGTAATCAACCACGGTCAGCAAATAAAACATAATCAAAGGGTCCTCTGTAAAAAAAACTCCATAGAACCGATACGTCCCACAACGAATATCTGCTTCCGAAATTCATATGTGGGCGTCAATTTAAAGCACAATTTCGGTTCTAACAGAGAAGAATAAATCGGCACCTTTCATAAAGCCTCGCAGGGAGTCGATTTAAGCAACTGTTTCGGTCAGTGAATACTCTCTGGATAATAACTGCTACCAACCTACAGACTGGACTCGAAGTAAGTTCGCCACAGGTGATTCCTGGTATGAGTTTTTTTATGGAAAGACGCCGAAAGATCAAAGCATGAAAGGATTACTCGAAGTAGAATTTAGGAAACTTATTCATTATGAAATGGCAGAAGTGAAGAGTAAATGTTTGCCAAAAGGCCAACCTTGGGCGAAAAATATTATGTGATTTCACGGTTTCCGATCGTCTGTGGGCAGGCAAAGAAACAACAAAGACCTCCGCGGAATTGTGGTCAGTGAAGTGGAGGACAGCAAGCGTGGCCCGTATCTCCCCAAAGAAACAGCAGCCGCCATGTATCGGTTGATACAGGATGGAAAGCAGAAAGTACACCCTTATGCATAGACGTCCATAATTTGATGACCGCAGTAAACATTCAAAGCCCGTTGATTCACATATTTCCTTTGGATTCCCAAGATTGCTTTGGTGTAAACCTGAAAAACACCACCAGAAATAGATTTAAGATCTCGAAAAAGTGCAGAAAGGAATACTGACCGAGGCAAGAGAGACTGGAACGGCCATGTCGGACTTACTAGCTAACCGTCTTCAGATGCCAATACCACCTTCAGGTTTGGAGCCGTTGGAAAAACGAAAAATTAGGCAAATGAGGGGGAAAGGAAGTACTGTAAAATGCTAGCGTTCACTGTCCTGTTTGTTTTTTTAGCTAGCTACACGGCCTTCAGGTGACGCTAATTTATACTGTCCCTCTCCCGACAGAACACGGGAGTAAGAACGCTCCCCGTAATAAAGGTGGTTTTTTGCAAAAATCTAGGGAGGAGACCTATTCTGGTGTCCTAACTCTAGCAAACCAAACCTTAGACGTACCCCTCATATTAACCCCATCTTTGTCCTAAACCTAACCTTATCCCTAAAGATTATTCTTCCGGAATTTAGCGCAAATCCACCTGTGTTACTGAACGGTCCTATTCGCGTGTCCTGCAGGAGTGCATTTAAAAAATCATTACCGACCTTTAGAATTCCCAATGAAGTCTCCTTTGATGATTCGAGACTACACAGAGACCGCAGAAGACTACGCTGATTTGAACTTGTGGAGACATCTTAAGGACTACATAAATTTTCCAGACACACCAGTCTGTATGATATGCTCAGTTATTTTTGGAGAAAAATCTGCAACACAGACATGCATAGACTTCCGATAATAGTAGAAAGATCGAGTATGAAAGAAGAATGGCGAAGCCGGTGTTACCAGGAGGATATTTTCATTGCGCGTAGCTGACTGGAGGTAGACACTGTAACGCGCGGAATAACAGTCAGTCATACATGGGGGAAGGGGAATGAGAGGAGGGGTGCGGGAATGGAGCTTCGTCTATTATCAGTCCTTACCACGGCAGTGCGAGGTTGATCAGATGATCCAGCTGCTTACAGAGTTCTGGTTTTCTTTTCTGTATTGCAGCTGCCTCTGTGTAGCGCATGAGACGCCCAGCCGCCTCTAAGTTGTTGTTTATAAGCACCAACACGACCATTCCAGTTAGACCGACCGAAAACATTCTGCCTATGCACGCCACATCAAATTGTATTCATGAGTTTACATGTAGTTTCGGATGCAAATACAGTTGGCGCACGTAAAGACAGTTGGCAACTCGGTCAGTTGAACACATTCCGAAATGGCTGGTAAAGGTGGAATATAAGATACCCAGGAGTTCAATTACGAAGTACCTGGTTGAAACTGGCCATATGGTGGACCCGATGGCTACATTAAAGGTCGTAGTTCGGGCGACGACTGGGCGTCTCCTGCGCTACACAGAGGCAGCTGCAATACAGAAAAGAAAACCAGAACTCTGTAAACAGCTGAATCATGTGATTAACCTCGCACTGTCGTGATAAGGACTGATAATAGACGAAGCCCCATTCCCACACCCCTCCTCTCGTTCCCCCTCAGCCCGCATGACTGACTGTTATCCCGCGCGTTGCAGTGTTACTCACGCTTGACATGTTTTGACTGAAAGCTGAACTGGTTTGCTTAAATAAGTTTTCCTCTCTCCTTTTCACCCTCACCATGTGAAACCGCATGTATCAGACCCACAGTTTATGCTTTGTTTACCTATCACGTTTCATCTCTCTAGGTCGATGTATAATTGGACAGTTTATCTTTAATTATTAAGACAATGGCCGTATACAGTTGAATAAGAGGTCGAGAAATTTTATGACGTCAATAAATTCTGCTTAGTTCGTCGCCTTTGTCTTGTTCAAATTTATTCCGGGAAATCAATGCTTCAATGAAGATAGATGGCCATCACCCAGTTGCTTCGTTTTCTCATGACCCTAAAATTGCTGACCTGAAGCCCTTTGGCTCAAACTGTTACCCCAAAGTCAGTGGGGATAGTAGGCGATTCTAAGGACAGAAGCGGGAGGAAAAAACGGTCAAGAACATAAAATCGCTTTGTGTGAGAAACAAAGACAAATTACTCTGGCTGGGTGATAAAATAACGTTAATCACGGGTTATCCCTGCGTGAGGGCCTGGTTGAGGGTAGCAGGGGACGAGGGAAACGTACGTGTAGAATGGGCCCCATGCGAGAAAAATGAGAGGCTAATCACATGATCCGACTGCTTACACGGCTTTGTTTTATTCTCCAAATTGCAGTGGGCATTGCATGCTGCCGGAGACGGACCGTCTTTGCCCGAAAGGTGGCTCTAGGCGCCAGTTTTGGATCCACCGTGTAATAGGCATCCGAAAGATATTCCAAGAACTTTGTTCTGGCTCTCTGGGGCCACTGTGACTGGTCGAGTCACACACAACCATTGCTTGCCCATAGAAGGTATTTACGCCCGTAAGAGCATGCAAACCCATAAGCACAGTTAGAAGTGGCGTCCTTACTCGAGCTGACGGGGATGGCAGTTTCAGAGCTGCGGGACACAAGTTTGTCAGCCATGTAACCTCGCACAGTTAGGCTAGAGAGTTGTTGCTTGATCAAGTTTGAGGTATGATGAGAGACAAACGTTCACAGGTTTGTCGAAACCGATATTTCCTTCGCATTCCCAGGGTTGCCGTACGTGTGGACGAATTTTTCCGGGTGTTTGTTACACCGTCCTCCATTGTAGCAGCGAAATATTCTTATTCTTCTGCTTCCTCTCAGCTGCTTCCTGGAACTCACTTGTTCGCTTATATCGGCAAAACCCATGCAGTTCAAGTTCTGCCCTTCTCAAATAGTATAAATGGACCTCTGAATGATGCCACCTTCGTGCCTGTGTGCGAAAATGCCCAGGAAAGCTAACTTTTTACTGCTTCATGCTCAGTTGTGAAGCTGATCTTTTTGTGGAACGCGTTCACGACAGCAACTAGTAACCCGCAATATCTTGGGCTACCTATGACAGCACAGATGCCATCCAGATACCTTTTATAGGATGAGGTTTCTCCAGTATTTTCAATGGTTTTCGATATAAGGCTTGACGTGGAAAGCTAGGGCTGGGATTCTGAGCCGGTCTTCGCCACACCGTCTAGGTATGTATTTAGTTGTTCAATTAATAAGTGACGTTCATTGCACCCTAAACGGGTTGCGTCGTAGATGCGCTTGACGAGCACGGGGGCTGGATCAGGGCACGATAGACATTATTTGGGATGCGCTCCCAAAACAAATGCCGCACATGGGAGCCGGGCCAGCTACCTACGTCCGATCCCGCCTCCGGTTTCTTTTACTCTGTCTTGACACCAGGCACAGGTGGGTGAGGGAAGACAGAGTGCATTAGATGCAGCGTAAGTTTACTATCACTTCAAACTCATTCACGCGCAAGTTACCATCTCTGCGACATCATGTGTCGTTTTACATTCTTAGCGTAAACCGACAGTAGTGTGCAGATTTTCGAATAGCATTCCAAACTGTTTCTCACGCAGACCGCTTAACTTGTCTTAGCGTGTTTTTCACATAAAACGCTCCCTAAATCTCTGACTAGCACTCCATGAGGTTTTAGACTGCCGCCAAAGTTGTCAGTCCTAGGCTGAGCTTTTTTATGATATATAAACGTTACTTTACTCAACGAGAAGACGGGTTATCAGGGAAGCAGCTTATATACAGGCGACGGCAATGGGCAGAAATTGCCTGCCAATATCACGCGACAGACAATCTCAGGTGTAAACCAAAATCATCAGCAAGACATACTGAATGAGAGCTGGAAAGGCGACTGTACCGACAGAGTCAGGAGAAACTTGGAAGAAGCTATGAAGAGCGCCGGTGTGTAAAAAAACAAGCGATGTGATGGTTTTGAAGAGGCGAAGACCTAGCTCATGGCTGACGAAGTAACTTGGCAATGTGACCAATCTGAATCCAGGAAAACAGTAAATGTCTCCTCTGATTGTGTCATTAAGGAGTAAAGGATGACTAAGTACAGAAAAAGTCCAATTAAGCGATCTTACGTTGACAATTATTCATCCTTTGGTCTGTAAATTAATATTAGCCAGCTACAGTAAAGCGACGAAAGTTAAGGCAGACAAGGAGCAGGAGTCTTGAGGAGAGGGTTGAGGGTGTTCAGACATGTCGGCCGTACTTGTAGACCAATTATATCAGGGATACAGGAGGGGAAGTCTGACAGTTAGTTCCGCGTATGTTTCGTCTCTGCAGCACGGCTTGGCAGGACGCATGAACGAACATGTTGGATTCACCTTCGGGCTGGGGGAAGTGGAGACTTGTAAAAACGTCTTTTACCTCCTGCCGTCGCAAGTATCCACGGCCTCGCTGGCACTGTATAGATGGCTCGAAATGCTTGGATTTGCGTCTACCTAGTGGCCGCTGTTAACCAGATGAGCCATAACTGCGCTAGAGATGCAATTTCGCCATACCTAGATTTAGACTGGCAGGATGGTGCTCACGCATCCACCTGGACAGGCGCCTAGTCGTTCGGCTAACCAAAACTTCCCCACAGGAGCAAGTGAAGGCGTAGATGCACACTGAATGATTTACCTTTCGCCGCTTTACTCCAGTTGGCATATATTACTGCATGGGCCTGAGGATGAACAATCAAAAACACACGGTCACCGAATTTGAATTCCTCGAAGTGTGCATGAGTATCATCGCAGAACAAAGTATAGACTACACGTAGTCCTCTTTCTATGCATATTTACAGCAATTGATGTGGAAGCGGACAAGCCCGCCAGCGTTAATCGGTGAACATAAGTTTCACAGTCAGTATGTGACCTCGGAAAACAGGTAATACAGAAAAGGAGGAGCATGGTCAAGCATATCACAGTCAATGTAATAGGGAATTGACTGGGTATGGATGTCTTGTATGGCCGCCTAAACAGGACACAGGAAAAGCAACCGCCTACAATACATGTGACTTTATGCTAAATTCCAAGGAAGTTAGGTTTTGGATTAAGGTGATAAGTTTAGGGTTAGGTTTACAGATAAGGTTAAGGTCACCGTTGGGGTTAGGGCCATGGTTAGGCTACGCATTACCTTAGGTTTACATTAGGTTTGGGGTAGTGTTAGGGTTAACGTAAAGGTAACAGCTTAGTTTTAAGCTAGGGTTCGTGTTAGCGTTAAGAAACGGGTATATTTAGCCTTCCTGAAATTTATCCAAAAGCTACCTATGTTAAGCGGTGGGGCGGTTCCCATTCTCAGGTCCCATTTAGGCGGCCATACAGGGCATCCCTACCTAGGACTAGGAAAAGCTTTCCGAGTGCAGAAAGCCCACGGGAACCGAGTGTCCGGCAAAACAAGAAAACGGATCTTCAAGGCAATTTCTTTTGGAGACAAGTTGGAGGTGTGATTTCGAGCACACAGCCAGTCCTCGCAATGACGTTAAATCAAAGCACATTGAGTCAAAAGCCAGTTAACTACTCGCCATTTCATAGTATTAAATAATTCCCACAGCAAGTGCTTCAAACAAACTTTGATCTTAAAATCCGTCTAGAACGCGTGAAAAGGTCGAATGGCACTTAGCGATGAGCGCGAGTAGCTTTGTAAAATCGTCCGCAACAAGTAAGCTGGTCGCCCAACCAAAACGCCTGCTCCCTGCCCTCAGCGTCATCCACAACATCAGTTCTCACATAAAATCACAGTAGCCGGAGCTGGGCGTAAGCGCGCCTCCCAATGACTATGTGAAAGCGTTCGGGTCAGCTCATCCAATTGCATACGAAGTTCACGGTGTTGGCAGTGTCGATTCGGTTTGTCGATGTTCAGCAGATCATGCAGTCATAGGAAGGGTTGGAAAATCCTGAAGGGTTTTGGTCATTTTTTGAAATACCTACGCGGTGGAGGCACTGTCTGCATCGACAAATCCGGTAACGAGATAGATACGGCCCATCTTAACCCGAAGAAGAGCAACAAACTTATATCCAGCGTAAAGAAAATATTGGAATGCGCCCAAACAAGTTAAAAAAACTGGTTAAAACAGGACTATTTTTAAGCCACCTGAATCACGACAAGTATTCTAGTCGAGCATTTCCACAGAGCACTGAAATATCCGGTTAAGCAACAGACATGTTTAAGGGGTCGGCGCCTCAGAGTAAAACAGAATGTTTCAACTGCTCACATAAAGGAAAAAGCCACACATACGCCGACTGTCAACCGTTTCTCGTCGATTTCGCTTAAGTAAGACAATCAAATGGTCCAGCGGATACGAAATTCCGATAAACTACTACTACTACTCCTCCTACTAATACTATGGAAACTACCATTGGATATTCGACTAATGCATAGCAAAAGTGAAACACACAGAGTCTTCAATGAAGTGGTGGACGACTCCGATATCAGCTATGGTAGTGTTTCGAGGATAGGAACGCCCACAAACAGTGAGGTAGCACTATTGCAACTACCTCGTAAATTACTTTAGAGCGAGAAGAAGAATGATGATTATTATGATGAGTAGGCGTTTAGCCTGTCTTTGCTGGAGGTGTGAAGCTTACCCTATACTTTATTGGCTTAAAACGTTGGGGTGCCTTATAAATAAACCTTATACCCTCGAGGTTGAACTTAAGCCTCCCTCTCCTTCCTCCTGCTCTCATTCTTCACTAGTTTGCTTTTCTGAACTGGTACCCGGGATTCAGACACTCATTTCAAAACGACCATTCCTGGCGAAAAATTGTTGGCATAATGTCGAGGAAGAGGAGCGGGTGTATGACGAGTTCGGAAGGTATTACTTGGATTCCGCAGTGATCTAAATATGCTCGCAGTATGCGCGATTTTCGGCGGGTAGCCAGGAGACTGGTCACTTACGAAGAACAAGGCACGTGCAGAAGAAACGCGAAGCAAATTCAGAAAGGCACGCACCTAAGAATGCGTCAGCATGGAAGAGTAGCTTGTGAAACCAATCTCTCTCCAACTACGGAATATAACAGCACAATAAAGCACACTTATCAGGGTGTTGTAACTGTCTGACCCCGGCAGCTGATGAACTAAGAAGGCAAAGGAAGAGCATTTTTCAGAATCCTGCCAAACAAACTACGTGCTCATGAGCCAGAGGTGGATGCTCCGTAAGATAATTGGTAGGATCATGAAGTACGGTCTGATGCCGTTTTTGAGGATACACAACTGGATTTCAACTTACAACACGCTTTACGGAAGAGCATCTCATGAGTGATCAACTTGTCGCAACCTCTTCAGTGATAGACGTTAGTATTAGAGGATACGCACGAGGTACAAGCTGCATGTATTAGCCTTCGGAAGGTCTTCCACAATTTGTTTCGCCAGATACTGGCATGAATTAGAAACAATTGGGAATATGGGGGGAGGGACTTTATCAGGGAGGTTGAAAATTGCTAGATCAGTTGTTTCTAAGTCGTTTACCGAAGCCAGCGAAAATAGGATTCGGAAATGGTGAGGTGGAGTCTCACAGAGTTCGGTGCTGGGACCCACTATGCTAATGACGTATGCTCATGGCTATGTAGAAAGAGGCTGGTGAACCAGTGCCTGGGGCTCCGACATACAGTCGGCGCGCCCACCTGCACTGCCCTCACTGCTCTCGCACATTTACACACCGCATGGGCCTATTAGTAGACATGCGCCTCCACGACAACCTCCGGTAACCACCGTAGGCTAAGCTACACCAGCGCACACTACCTACACCAATACATCGACAACACCCTCACAATCACCATTTACAAAAGTATATCACGGTTTCCTAGAAACCGTGGCTGGGAGGGCTGCCAATCTGACGCTTCCACCAGACCACGCCATCGGCTCAGTGTATGTGCTGTGTGTGTCGAGTGGCTGACCATTGGACTAGGAGTCAGACGGCGATGGCTCCTTTATACCCCCTGAGTAAGTAAATCCTGGTGTGTGCGTTATGGGGGCCAGGTCGTGCTGTGGCGCGCGAAGACGGGTACGCCGATCCGTCAACCAATGCGCCCACTCCCACATCAGGCAACTGACCGGCTCGGACAGCGGTCTGACGGTGGGGGTGGGGGAGAGAGTGAGGTCGACAGCTCAGCGCATTTTCCTCACTATTAACAATCTGATGCGCTTGAAACTATCACGGTGCGTTAAAAGCCGTGGATTGGAAGGTTGCCAACTGACAGGATAACTCGGACCGCCTGGTCAGCCCAATTGTGTGTTTTGTGTGTAGTGGCTGACTGGCGGACTGAGAGTCAGGCTGCAATGGCTCCTTCTAAATGTGGCCTTTATGGCACTCCCACTCCGTGGGATCCAAGTCAGGTGTGGTGGTACGCCCAGGGGCGGCTCCGGCCGCGCCAGTCACCTGCGCCCTCTCCCATCTCCGGTCTTCTTGACTCTGTCTTGACACCGGGCTCAGGTGGGGGAGGAGGAGAGAGTGCGGTAGCTGCAGCGCAAGGCTACTATCACTAAAAACTAATTCACGCGCAAGTCACCGTCCCTGCACCACCTGGTGTGAAGCATACGGTGGACCTCGTCGAAATCGATGGTCGAACTGTCAATGTAGAAGGTTTTATGATAAAATGATATAGCAAAAATGATACGAAGACGATGCATGTCCACCGTAGCTATGCCAAAGAAGACGGCTTGTCAACATTAATCACTCTCCCTCTCCTCCCCCATGAATAGGGCGATGATGCCATGGAACCCCTTCCCATCAGCATTGTTATGTCAGCGTCAGCTGAATTCTTTAAAAATAGCCTTGGCAGAGTCCGGTTCCAAAGTGAACTTGTGCACCGAAAGTTTGGATTATTTCAGCGAGTTTCTTGCTCAAACTTCGCGCGACTGCTTTTTAGGTTCATTACTCCCGGGTTCTAGGTTGCAAACAGGGTATAACCAAGTTGTAGCCTACTTTGTCCCAATAATCTGAACGCAACGCGTAGGCAACTTAAACAAAGGAAGACCACTGTAAATACTGAAAAAGTGCAGATAAAGTCCCCTTCACCGGCATAATTTCGCATCAAATATTCTGCTGCGTATAATTATCATCCTTGAAAACGGCTCGTAGACCAGTGCTCAAAAGCGTTAAAGGGAAAATTTATTAGTTCGCAGAAGACTGCGCAATAGAGGGCCCAGCGCGTTCAAACGTGCTAGCCCGCTTACATTAGCAAAACGGTAAGGATCATATTGTAACGTAGCGACCTTAGCAGAAACCATAGATGAACCCTAACTGTGGACAGGCCAGACTGGTTGGAGAGGTATCGCAGAGTGCTTTAGTTGATGTGGGTGCGGTTCAGCTGATGGCGCCCCACCTAATGCACACCCGTCACAGGCATTCTGCTGGTGATGAGAATCAAGATAGCGACAAAACTTGAGGTGAACCTTTCAATTGATGGTAATAAAGCAATTCACACACACACGCACGCGCGCAACGAGGACACTGTGCAGAAGCGACGTTTACAGTACTCACTGAAAGGCGGTTAAAACGCAGAAGCGCACTTAAGTAAACAGTGAGGACATATTGATGATGAATTCCTAAAATGTGCCTTAGCGACAAATGGGGCGACATTCGCTGTTCCAGAGGCTATGTTAGATCGACACCGAACTAGGGTAGCTTTTTCCATCAGCGCATCGGCTGCAAGATGTCAGAGGTCATCTCATGCGGATGTTAGCGGCCAAAATTCATGGCTGCTTTCGGCGATCGGGTTATGCAATTCCAACTAGTTTACCCACACTTCTGCAGTATAAAGCATCGTTGGAAACTGCATGGATAAAATTCAGAGCCGTTTGGTATATCTGAAAAAAACAGAGCTCTCGGGGAAAAGTTGGTAATGACGTTCATCAGTTATGGGAGCTGTCCATTGTCAGAACGAACAACAGGAAAATCAAACGGAATTTTAGACCGCTCGTCAAGTTGGGCAGTCTAGACTTGATAAATTTGTAGGTGTTTGGACCTTTCGTGGGTCCCCAGGGGGTTAGACAGCGGTGGTGCGTACTTTCCCGCACAGCGAGTCCTTACTTCAACAGGGTGTGACTCAGTTTGTGTAGAAACTGCTCAGCTCACTGAATCGTTGACTTCCCCCTAAGGTGAGCTGACTATCAGACGACACCCAGTCGGTCTCTCTAAGCCCACCGCGGTCATCCGATCCTGATCTGTGCGTAAGTAATGATTTAAAGCCTGGTAGGCGACCTTACTTATTTGAAATATCAGTCTACTGATATAGTTGACCAAAAGAGCTGTCCTTTCTCATATGAGATATGCACCTCGCCAACATTTTCGAGAAGTCAGAGCTTTGGTGGATAATAGGTCACCTCTATGAAGCCATTTGAGCAACGATGAAGTACAACCTTTCTAGCATGTGCACTCAGAAGATAGTAACTGTGGGGACCCATGGGATCCATATAGCTACGAAGCATAATCAGTTCAACTCCATCTGCAGCAAAACACGTGGTTTGACTACCAAGTTCTGTTCACACAGTGAGTTAATTACCACCCAACACATCAACCTTCCTGAAAAGTGAGGCTCACGGGTTCTAAGACCTATAAAAGATAAGTGGGTGATATATTGGGGAAAAGGTAAACTCTACCTGGATAGGGAACGAGGAGGCGAATTTGGAGAGAATAAGGCGTACGAGATTTTTAGCTCATTTGCTCCTGGGTAATGACTGCGGTGATGCATAATACCAGAGAATCATCTATGACAGGCCTCTTGTGTCCTAGATCTCAGCACACCAACGCCAAATGGGAAATGCCAGTGATTTTAGACCATATTCCCGCATACTCAAACATACGGAACGCTGTTGGAAAGAAAAGTGCTCCTTTTGAAGCCATTAAACGCTGGCAAGTCTAATTCCGACTCGCGAACAGTAGCCCTTCTGTTGATTTTAAAAACCCGATTAAGGCGTTGCCCGCCAGATTGTAGTTGCGTAGGAGGGCTTAATGGATAGGCGGTTCCTAGATTCTCGACTCAGGCCATCGGCAATCCAGTCAAGGGTTTCAGAACTGTGCAGGATGAGGGTTCAGTCTTGTTGAGTAGCCGGCAGTATGCAATTATCAATTAGAATGTTTGTTCGGGCATCAGCACTGCAAATACGAAGCGCAAAGATCCCCGCATTTTCCTCGATAGGTGGATGGGAAAATTTTCGTAGCAAGCTTGTCTCAACAAGGTCAAATTGTCCCCAGACAATGCTGTTTTTTATTTTGGCTCTCGGCAGACTTAATTACTAGCATTGAGACGCAGAGAGGGGTATGGAGATGATTACTTGGTAGACAAAACAAAGGCACACCCTGTCGTCAGCCAGTTAGCATATGCGGCTCCCAAAGCCATGATCGGGGAAGTCATCATGAACCGATAGACACCTCAGTGACGGGACGCTACCACCATCGTCGCCGGAGGGACTAAACGTAGTTCAAGTTGAGAATGGACACCAATACATGTGGCAGGGCGGAGGTGAGCTGGAAAAAAAAGTAAGCCAGTTGAAAGGGTTGATGGGACAAAATTCAACGTTGGGAAGGCGGGTAAGACATCAAATCTGAATGCACCGGCAGCACGATGACTCGAGATACCTCTCGCTCTGATGTCCAGAGTCATAGTTACACGCTCCCGTAATTTCAGGCTTAACATGCGACGGAAGCAAACTTACCGTGCGTAAAAGCAGGAACCACACCGACAGTCGAACTTTCGCAGAATGAGCAGTGGCATGTAAAACATAACGGCACGCCTTACGGTCGTAATTTCATCATCTCAGATGAGCCGGTCAACACAAGCTAGCTTAAGCACATAGTCGCGCCTTTTTCAAGCCAAATGCACATGCGGTTAAAGCTTGACGGTCTTGGAATCGAGGTAGACCTGTCTAACGGGCGTTTTCTATCTTGACAGGAATAACGAAACCTGAAAATTTACCGACTCCAAAATTAGTCTACTCGCAAAATAACGGTGCAAAAGGTTCCTACTGCTAGTCGAGAATCTAAAGCTCTGAGTGTACGCCTGTACGTCTAAAGAGCAGGGTGTGAAGCTGGCGCGGAATTTATATTGATTCTGAGGGCATTTTTAGTCTGCTAAATGGAACGAAAAGGGTATCTAGACTAGATGGAGACAAAACGGTGAGATTATAGTGAGAGAATTGGTCACATCGCCTGGAGGGCCTACGCCTGATCACCTCTGGCGTTAAATACTCCTGCGTACAGTGCAATAAAAGTTAATAGCACTACCGTAGCGAGCGCCGAGTCCTCTGTACGCATCGATGATGTGGGAGCTTGCGCGGGTGGCCGACGTAAGCGGGGTGATTAATCCCACCACGGTACAGAATATCAGGGAACCGGATTCCGTCAGGCCAACAGGCTGACTCACAACTACGCGTATGAAACGTGTCATGGAGAGGCATCTAGCAAACGAAACTTTCTCCCCCAAGACTGCAGATACAAGTCCATTGCGGTGGAAAAACGTCACAAGGAACAAGCTTTAAACGGAAATTATCCCTGATTTAAAACGCAATATTTCTTCAGTCATTTGAAATTGCTTAGGTGGCGGAAGGCAGGAACTGCGTATATCATATACGTTGAGCGAAACGGGCTGCTTAAGGACAACTACTCTCAAAGAAACTGACAGAAGCCTCTGTGATAAAATGTTAAACACTGGTCAATAGACTCAGTTGTAGGTGGAAAAATAAGCCGATTAGAAAGCGGTGACGATATCAGCTGGTGGAATGAAATATGAACATGGTGAGGAGTCAAATTAGAGTTAACAGCTGGTTCAATTGGTCAGTCTCTATAGCCTTTCGTTCGTTCTCGCGCGTCAAAATGCCCTCTTGCTTTAATCTCTAACGAAAAAGGGATACACGGTCCGGATGCAATCAATGCCCACAAAATTTGCTCCAGCGGAGAGAAGATATGGCTTTACAGCACGGACAACGCCATTAGTCCCAAGGGCAGCATAAAAAGCTAACAGAACATCTGTGTGGCCTAATCGGACAAATAAGTCATTCCAGATGAAGAAACGAGCAATGTATAAACCTAACGCCGCTGAGGCCGCTTCACCTGATACCCTCGGCAGTTGTACGGGCATTGGCACGCCTACGAATATGCGACAAAGCCCGCCCGCTACGCTCGCACTCTAAAACCGGTGCATGCGCAGTGCATCAGCAGGCCAAACAGTGGCCCATTCTGTGCGTGTAAACAAAAAAAAACTGCGAGATAACCAAGAGTCAGGGTAAGCATGAGCATCAGGCATACACGCGAGTTCCACATGGTGCACAATGGTCAGGGTGTAAACAAACAGTGTGAAAAACAAAAGATCATACATGTTTTTTTCGCCGGTGGAGTCGTTGCTGAAAGGTTACAAATAGGTTCTCAGAACGGAAGCCTCTAGAGAGGAGAAGATTGCTAAAAATGTTTTCTGGTGGACACAGGAAAAAGCCGGAGTTATTTACCGGATTAAATAAAGTGGAACCCTTACGCTGAGAGTACAACCTAAACATTTGATTCGATCTTTTATCAAATAAAATAGTCCGCCCACCGCTTTCAGGCACCAAACTGTATGGTAGACTCGTAGGTGCATATTGTTTGGGATCAAGATAAAGATATTGGGAGTGGGTATGCAAAAAATTTTGAGGGTAGCTGTAGTAGTATTAGTGCTCATAATAATAAGTACTGATAATAATAATAATAATAGTAGTAGTAGTAGTAGTAGTAGTAGTAGTAGTAGTAGTAGTAGTAGTAGTAGTAGTAGTAGGAGGAGGAGGAGGAGGAGGAGGAGGAGGAAAAGGTAGTTGACAGTGGAGGTTATAGAACATAAACTGGGCGGACACCAGACGATGAGGTGGCAGCGTTTCTCAAAAGCCTGACAATCACGAACTGAGTGCATTTTTTAAAAACCACGACTTGAAAGAGTGCTTAAGCAGACTTGAGCTATAGCAAATCCAAGTAAGTACGAGTTAAGCGCCTGACAAACGGATTAGGTCACCATGCAACCTATCTATATGGAGTAACCTCCGAGGCCGAGACGAATGGACAAGGAGCAATGATAGGAGTTACTACAGAATACGAGAGTGAGAAGCACTAGGAGCCTAAGAAAGCTAATGAGTTAGTGTTCTCACAAGGCAAACAATTATCGTAATGGAATAAATGTTGGACAAGCACTTGCGTACCGGACTAATTTGATATAAAAAAATTATGCGACTGTAGACATTGACCTAATAAAGCATTTCAATTGAAATTCAATCCCTTCATTTCGAGTTCTGATTCTACGTGTAGGGGTAGACTGCTTAAAAGTTTTATACGACCAGAATTTGATATCGAGTGTTTAAGAACATTTTGAACTTTATCTTGCATAGTTCTAAATACCCTCAAAGAGAGTACTGACGGCGACGCTACAACTAGCCTGCTGAAAGCTCGCTAACTGACGAGAAGGACCTACTACAACGATTGCTGCACGCGCGTTGAATGGCATTTTGGTGACGCGCGGGTAGCCTCGTAAAATGCTCACCTCCAGGGTGGCCTTGTGCGTTTTTTGGGAGGTGTTTGCTTGTTTTTGCCCGCATCAGATTGCGCAGAAGAGGAGATCGGGGGAGGGTGCCTCTCGAGAAACTGAATAAAAAGTAACGGTGATTAATTGAGAGGGGTGAAAAAAGCGGACCGTTTAAAAAAAGGATTTAATTTTTGCGCAAATCAGGCATGGGAACACTGTCTAGACAACAGGACTGGAAATTACATAATTAAAAATCAAAGTAAAGTGAGTTGCAATTCACACTTGGAAGAACCTTGTACCGTATAAATAACGATGAGAGAGACACAATAGCTTGTCGGACGCATGTTGGGATTGTAAGATTAAAGATTTTACTATAAACATTACAGTTTCTGAGAGGTGAAACTGCTGACTGTCAGACAATCAAGAAAAGCGGTGGGCAAGGACAGAGAAAACTGTAAAAGTCTCTTCTGGATAGTTTGTTATTGTCAGCAGACAATAATTCTCAGTTATTGTTTACTCGTAACCATACCACCGGCTGAGCGGCGAGATCCGTGCGGCAGCTCCAAGGTTAAATAGACCAACCCTTGTTGTGTCCTGCAATCAGGCCACATCAGTGAGCGCAACTCTCACGTGATGATTACAGTTAGTAGTGTGAGCCCATTGTTCCATTTACAGAACAATGACTGAAAGGAATACGGAAAAAGGCAATGTAGACAAGGAGTACGGTTTCTGGTTAATTAACCGTCATCAGAGAGTCATATCCAACCCCAGGTCCAGATGACCTGGGATACAAGTCCAAACTCTGGTCAGTAAGTGTTAACTTTAACGCCTTGCTCCTGAGCCACGAGCCCGTCGTCTTGTAGGTTTAAATCGGCAATATTGACTATGAGTGAAGGACTTCACCGATTCAGTTAAAGGACATGCTCGCCCTCGTACGACTTGGAGTGCAATCTGGAGCCCTCATAGGCAGTCGCATAGCAATTAGAACTACGTGGAGAGGATTATCGATAAAGGCAGGATATCCAGGTTTGGGGATAGGTATGGCTGACTGATAACTGATGACAAGCCATCAATGGCCATCCAAGTCCTCTTTGCCTTTTTCAGTACTCCTCCTTGCATACGATCCTGGTAGCTATGGTATTACCTCCGAGGTCTCTAGATTGTGACCCAAGGTGCAATAGCAGGAGCATGTTCGGTAACCTGATCGGTAAACGCCATTCTACCAATGGTCAATTGGATTTACGTTCAAATGGTAGGCTTGAGATTTATATGCCTGTCTGATGACGAAAAGAAACCAAAAACGTCTATTCCAGTCTCCCCTTGTTTTTTTCAGAAAATTTATGGATTATAAATTGCACTTCGCCATACAACTGCCCTCGTAGGGACAAAGCCGGAGTCCCAAGACAAAAGGTGCGGCCATTGTTCTGTCACGGAACTCGGTTAGGTCGGCAGACGCCACTCCTGCATGTCAAACGAATAGTATGTGACTGAAATGAACGAGACGGCATCAAAGCCTAGTCGAAATCAGTCCACTCAGTGATCAGCTGCAAGGCTCTCAAATGACGCGACTTCGTGAACAGTTATGACATGATCATAACCACCTGTGGACGAGAGATCTATTTGCGAAACCCCCCGGCCCGAAGGTCGATGTTAAAATCAGTACCAATACCTGGGACCACAGAGAGCAAAAACCGAAAATAAACAATCAGAACAATCACACGCGAAAGTGAACAATAAAATTACTTCAGTGCGTTGGATCGCGTCACTGAGGCGTTCAGCCTCGTCAATCCTCCCATTCTCGAGAGCCTTCTCGAGCTTCCACCGCAAGGTGCCCCTTTGCAAAGCATCAAATTGTCTGGAGATAGCCTCTGTTCTTTCCGTGCATGGTTCATTCTAAAAGAAATGCTTTGTGCAGAGAGTGAAAATGCTCTCGGGCGCAATGGTTGTAGTAAAGAAGATGCTTAGTCAGCTAATGGGCTTTGATTAGTCGTTTATGAAACTCGTAAAAACAACTTTACGTTCGAGTTAGCTCAAAAAGACGGAAAGTTGTGATTAATTTTCAAGATAATTAACGACACTAAGAAGCTAAGCTACTTCCAGTACTTGCAGTGGTTATTATCTTAAAAAGAGAAGAGAGACTCAAAAATATGCATCACATATGTTAGCTACATACGAATTTCACAAACTTACACAAACTGAGGTGTGTTCGAGCGCGCAAGACGACGGGATCTGAGTTTTCAATCTTTTAGTTTCACTTATATCCGGTAACGTCATAGTAATGTCGGCAGATTCACGTTTTGCCTTCAGACGGAGAATGCGGACAGCAGCTAAGCGATCAGCAAACTAGTGGAAAGTCCCTCAAACAGAACTTCAACCTACTGCTTTTTTCGTCTGCTCGTTCATTGAAACCGCGAGATAGCAAACTATTCGCAGTCGAAGTGTCCTAACTTGCAATGGATCACTAGGGCAGAAAAGGAGAGATAAAATGGGTAACACCAATTTCGTGATCGGCCAAGAGCTTGGATCGAGATCCTCAAACTCCAGTTGAAGGCTTACTATTAAAACGAACGAACAAAAGTCTGAGGAGGGATAAAGAAGCTAAGGACTTGAGCGACAACTAGACGACACCTGATAACCGCGATCTTCTGTGAACTGGGTGGGACGCTATGGAAAGTTCCTCCTTTTACCCTTGTGAATAGAATTCGATGTTTCATACGATCGAGTGACCTGCCCCACTACCACTTTAGGACGCTGTTGCCTAACCGCGAAACTGAAAGTACGAAAGATACCCTCCCACAAAACGCACATGTCCTTTAATTGCCTTAGGAATTAGGCCAAAATTTTCCATTGATCATTGAGCAGACTTTCGGTGGTTGTCAAGAACGATGCGCAGAGTAGCTGAATGTTTATATAAGCCTCATCCATGAATGATTAGGTCAGCTATGTAGGCGAGAAAATGCCTGAGCATTAAGCGACTTAATACCTAGAAATAACGTTTGAAAGGCACTAGGCACATCGGTCAGGCTAACCGACGCCAGCTCTCAGTCGTTAAGGCGACAAGGCGCGGACAACGGAATATTACAAGATCAGTGGACCGCAATTCAACTCACCAATAGAATTTGGTCAGACGAGGGGATGAGAACACAGAGAAACTAACTGGCGCCGAGTGGTGCTAAACCGATCACAGAAACGAGTCTCTCCGTGTTACCCCAAGGGTTACATAAAGACGATCTGTTATGTTTCTTTTGAATGATTTTAGGATTTCCCCATGACCGAACCAGCATCGGTGGCGGTTGCGTTAACGCTAATTTTGAAGCTTTCGGGTTTCGATCAGCGACGTGCTACCAGGCTCCACGTTCTCCTGAGAGTATAAATGCCAATATTTTTTGGTAATAATGAAGCTTGTTGCCACCGGACGCCCTAGGCCATCTACAAAAATCTTTCCATATCATGTACATCGTTTTATGGGATAAATTCTGCAAAGCCAGAGCAAGGGCCTCATCGTATGAAGGCAGCTGCTTATCAAAGCCAGTCTTAATTATTTCAGGTGGGGAATAGTTCATAAAAAACTGGCTCAGCATATGTTAATATGGGTCGCGCAAGTTTTGGATTCGGTAAAGCATCCGAAAACCCAAAGTGTCAATAGGGGTCCTAAACTGACTCGACATATCAGAGGGTTAAATTTGAACTTTGTACTGCGTAGACGGTCAAATATGACAGACTGTAGGGTTCAATGTTATATAGGTAGCTCGCAAAGTATGTTACAACCCATTATATAGTTTAGCGTTGACGCTCCTTAAGTATTGCCGCGTTTTACTCTACGACTAGTTAGTCTGTGAACCTGGGGAAATGTTATATTAGCGGAATCTGCGTCGTATGGAGGATGAAAACCACAAAATTTCAGTGAGCCAGCATTCAGACTGTGAGAGAAATAACCCGTAAGTCACTAGTTTCAATCGATAACAATTGGATTATCCGAGACGATTCAGTGACGGTTGTACCTCAATGTGGCGTAAGTGCAATAAAATATGTGCCCAGACAAGAGGGAAGGTCCGAGAAGCTAACGCGGAGAAATCCCTTGTAAAATGTCAGGAAGATGAAGACCAAGAGTTAGCATGCTAACTTAAACAGGTAGAGTCGTCGGCCATAGTTGCGCGAGTTCAGGGATTAGATTGGGGAAAGCAGAGACCTGAAAATAACTGCTCCATTGCTTTTAGATGTCCTACCCAAAAAGCTCGTCATTAAATACAGATGCGTGATTAACAGCTTTCAGATGTCATTCTACGCATCAGGAAAAGTCGCGAGTGACATAAGAGCTACTTTACACTTACTCTATCCTATTATGTGGTCAGAGCACCTTAGCTGATTTGTTGATCGCTCGCTCTTGCAGAGTAGTTGGTGGGCTACTACATTCCTACGGTTGTCGCTTCGCGTGCTGATTAGCGGGGGTTTGCACAGTCTCAGCTTCAGCAGGTTATAATTTTGTGACATGTATGCCTTCTTTGAGCAATAAAAGGTAACCTTGAGAGCAAATTAGCGAGGGATTAACATGAATGCAGTCTCGTAACGAGTGAGTGACAACCGTGAAGAATTTTGTAAACAGCCTGAATGCTGCAGCTAGAGTTGGAACAACATCAGCGCAAGTAAACGACGATGTCCAGTAAATTTTACATGCTGCGGGGTGTTACCTCTGACATTGATCGGAATGTTAGTTTTGATTGCCTGCAGCATGCGCTCAGTAATTCCATCTACCTCTGTACCGCCCGGACCCAAATGAGACGTTGTTCCTATCAATCCCTAGATTCCGTCCAGGACTTTCACGTCTTAAGGTGTCATGCCTACTCAGGCGTTGATAGCACAGAGCAGGCAGATATTTAGGGCCAGTTATTTGGTGGCACCAGTAACATCAAGGCGTGGAAAGTTTTAAATCAGAAACAATCCACTCCGATTGAGAAGGGGTTCATCCCTGCGAAATAACAGGGTGCTCCTACGATTGGCCGCAACGTCCAAGACTAGTCCTTATTGGCGTGCCCACCGTCACATTCTGATTGACATTCTTCCTTCGCATTCAGATTTCCGCACGAATTACAATAACCCCTTTAACAGATCAACCTTCCAGCTGACTCAGACAAGTTACCTCAAAAGTGTGGGCACTGATCGCGGTCGATCCAATAACACAACCTGCTGCGAGGAATCAGCGCATTCCTATAATTGTAGACTACTTCATTAAGATGATCTAGGCAGTATTAGCAATCGCTGTTTTAGTCTCTGAGGTAGTTTGGATTATATTCAATGGTCGGGTTTACCTTTAAAATGCACTAGATTAAATACATAAAGATCAGAAGTTATCACTTTGAAAAAAAATCGGCCATGAACTATACAAGGCGCACAAGACGGCAGGACAGCCCCTGTTCGCCCAAATAGCACGGGATAAGTATATGGAGCTGAAGGAATTTGTCGAAAGGAATAAACCGCCTGTGAGGGATGGATGTGTGGACTGCTGGTCGTCATTCTAACACTGATCTAACGCGCGACGTTTTGCGCTAGTGTGTGATGCCCCTGTTACACTTCACGTGTGTTCGCCTACGTAAGCGTCAGAGACGGCTGGACCGCCAGATTGGAAATAAGTAACTACCTTCAATCAATGTGCTAGTGGGTGCATACCTAAAGATTAAGTTTGGTACACTGCTGTATTTCTTGCTTACGAGGGTGGCGTTTACTGTTAGTTTACAGTGCTATAGTGCAAAATAACGAAAACAAATGAACGTATTTATTTTCTTGATATGCAATAAAAGAACATTTGAAGTACTGACTAATGAACCAGGTTGGAGTGTTCAAAATTACGGGCTACAGCCCGTAGGGTTGTGAGACGTTCTTGAGGCACGCAAACGCAAAAAATCAGTGACGTGAAATGTTATTTTGCAACAAGCGGAACCACAGTGCAGACTATGCCTAACCCGAATGACCCTGCAAATTATACACCGGTGACAAAAGATATCCCCGGGGTTAGTTGAAGTGTGCACCAACAGTCCTCCATATCGTCCACTGCAACACCTATCGTAACTATAGCAACGCAGGCTCTCATCGACATCGAAAAGGCGCATAAACCTAGATCGAAGGGGATAAGGGTGTGGCTGCCTGCAATGAAGCGTCCTTCCTAAAGTCTTCTGTACTCCTGCAAATCATGCATCTGAAAGTTGATATTGACATATTTGCAGAAGGGATAACGGAATGGCAAAAGCTGTATTATTGGCCGCCGTCAGCCAACTCTAAATTTGGATAATCAGACTATCGAAGCTGGACTCAAATCCTTCACGGATAATTCGAACGCGCTTGCCTTAAGCCACAGGCTCTTCTTCCCACCGGTTACAATGGAAAATATAAACTTTCAGGGTCAGCATATTCAGTAACCCGAGGGTGAACGACAGTTCCACTAAAATTAACATACTTGACCAGGTTTCGAATTATCGTATACATGGGTCCGAATTGTTATAAGAGCTAACGTTTTCTGCACATATCGCACTCCCAATATGGAAGTGTGTCAGTACCGCTTAACATATGCCCGACGGTTCAATGCTGTTGTAGTGCCCGAGCAATCTGGTGGTCTCGCCAGTGGTAATTAGTCAGTTTTTTAATTCGTAGTCTGATTCACTGCGCCGTCGACTGACATATTATTTTCTTTCTATGAAGGGACACATCGGACATTTCGTCAATCATTGCAAACGTTACGCGGTACGTGAATCCAAAATAATTTGTTTTAGTGTAGGTGTCGCCCGCGAATACTTCAGTGATTACCCCACATTACGAGGCACGGTAGTAGAGCATGCAATTTTACCTTTACCGCCCAAATGTTGGTCTAGTAAAAACATAGTGGGCATTGTCTTATTTTGTTTGATGTCCTTAAATATTCTTCTACATACCGTTAAGAACCCAACTTTTCGTTGTCTTGTCGGTTTACTTTGTTTCTCTGCAACGTTTTGCTTACCCTTATTAATATAGGTGCAAATATTTTTATGTGTTTTTCTGTCT
>WEDG01012808.1:0-21771 GCA_017591395.1 Schistocephalus solidus
GAGGTGTTTAAAAATAGTCCAACATATTGCTGATGCCCGAAACACCGCGTCTACCGAAAGACTGGTTACTGGCTATGGTCCCCGCCTCCACATACTCACATGTCCACAAAACCAGCTTTTACAGGTTCAAGGGCATTTCCGTTAACTGTATCAGTTCGTTTGATTTCATTCCTGTACCGAACCACCCACTAGCAGGGTTAGATCCGTTTGGTTGACGTCGAGGCCGATATTGTGCGAACTTTGTCTGACAGCGCCAGCCAAGCCCCAATCTCAGCGAACTGGGACCTAACGAAAATGCATAGCGTTTTCCGTTTGCTAGTGTATCGGTGCATATTTATCATTAACGTCTATTCATAAAACTCGCTGGATATATCCATTGGATGAAAATCATACTTTTCTGGTTAATTGATTTCACATACATTGGTTTACCCTATCTTTTCGTTTTAAAAACAGCTGCGTCCAGTATGAGCAAATAATTTTCAGATATCTTTAATTCTTCTGATAAATACATTCTTATTTCTGTGTTCCTCTTCTAGTTTGCCTTCACGATTTTTTTCTGAAATTCAGATAAATTGTTCTAATAAACTAATCTAAAGTTTGCTAATGTTAAATTAAGGAAATCGATAGAATGCTTTAATTTTATTGGTTCGCTAGCGGTACAAATGTTTCCTTGAACGACTGATAGGTTCACCTACGCCGATGCGGCTAATGAGACGTAAAGGACGGTTTTACTGCACATTTAGGAAGCGGTCTTTCTTGAAAAATGGATGAACTCTCATTATTTTTTTCTAATGGGTCTTGTGCTGACTCAGCCTCATCCTCCGAAAGAGCGGATCGTGGAAGTCCTCCTCAGCTGACGTCTCGGAAAAAAACCCGGTCTATTTGCACAAACAAAATCAAGACATTTGACAAGTTTGGCGTCCTGTCACGTTCTTTAAACCCAGAATTTTCGAACAATGACACATTTGGCCTGTCACCACCAGAAGTGCGCACGTCCTATAGTTTTAACGATTGTTCTAATCTCCCACTTACTTTACCACCGGAAGTGGAGGAGGGCAATATTGAGTACAAGGTAAGCTCACATTTTATGTGCTGCGGTCTGTTTCTTTGTATTATTTATTTCCTTGCGTTCAGTATTTGTACCTATACAAGTCAACCTTTCTGCCCCCAGTAGTAATTCCATAGCGAGGTGACAGTGAGTCTCTGTGGAAATTCGCGATAGGCATATCCGAGTATTAGTGGATTTTACCCATTTGGTCGCTATGACAACAACAGCGAAAAGTCGCGATAGGGCGCTATTTGGCAACAGCCACCCTTACCTACAGCTTTCAGTTCATTAACACCCCCTCCATGCACCCCGCCACCGAGTTCAATTTACACGGAAGTCTTTCAAGTTTTGTTTATAAAATTTTATTGTGAAAAATGGCTTTCAAAATGTAATATTCTCTGTCTGACTGTCGTCCAACGTCTTGTCATCCGGCCTGAACTCTGAGAGGAAAGATGAATCCGGGAGTGATACTAAACGAGAGGAGTTTAATCCGATCTTCTTAGGACTAACCGGCAATCACATTAGATATTCGGTCAGACTATTAAACTGCTTCCTGAATGCATCCAGTGACGTCGTGAGTTGCCTGGTAAACGTGAACTCAAGCTCGTATGGGTTCTAGATTATGTACACTTCTCTTCTACGATAATTTCAGTATATAGACAAAAACCAACCTTTAATTACGCCATTTACTGGCGAGCCGTACGTTCCTTCCTCTTCTGTTTTTCTTGGCAATTGACAGTAGCTGGGACTTCATAATCAAGTCGGCATGCTGTATAACCTTATTTTCGAGTTAGCCTGCGTCCTGACCGAGTTTCGTTTGAGTCCTTGTTCGAGGCATAGAAGTCTACATTTTCCTCTAATTTTCTCAACATTTCCTTGATATCATTTTTCACACGCCGTTTAAATGTCCGTTTATAGTCGTACCTAAACATTGGTAACATAAGAATTAAAGAGGTGTATAGCGAAAGCGCACTTCAGCAGTCGAGAGCACTGGCAGCATGTCAGATGCACGCAAAAACGGTGGCATGGGTGCGCGCCCCATCAGTGCTCGAAAACAGGCAACCAAATGCTTGCGCGAATCGTTCAATCCAGTTAACCAATCACGTTTTCCAACAGCCCTATCGTGAGAAGTCGCGATACGAGTACATCCAGTCGCCATACGACGCTACTAGGGTGTGTGCACGGGCAATCTGCTAGTTTTAAGTTAAACCCTCGAATTCCCTCCACAGTACTGCCAATGGATAGTAAAGACAAACCATTAATATTGGGTTAGTGTTACGTGTCAAATTATGAATTTAAATGTGCGAGCATTATAGTTAATCAAGGACAGATTGTATTAAGTTGCTGATTAATTTCGAACCCATGCGAGGCGAGATATCTTTCTATCTAGCAACTTTATTGCGCTACATCATATTCTTTCACGCTATTCATAAAATACTGTTATGTACGTAATAGTACGGTTAAAATGGATCTACAGGTAGCTGTCAGAAAAGTGGGCAGCATTTAATGAATACAGGGTCGTGACAAGGAAATTTTGTGACCAATTAAATGAGTGCTCGTCTTAGTAATCATTTGTATGATGTCGTGTAGAGCACCAAAAGGGAGATGTTGACCAAAAGTACTTGCATTATTTACAGATTATGCAAGCGGCAACAGTAGACAAACTTATGAAACATCGATGCATGTCAACTGTCCCTAATTCAAGTATGGTATATCCTCTTTGCTATCATATTTTTTTCTTTGAATTCAAATTAAAATGATTTGATATATTTCCAATCTTCTATATTCGACTTTGAGTTTTGTAAAGATTGCATGCTATCATGTAGTTATTGGCTGGAACTAAATAAGGAAAATTTCCTGCATTGTTGGATTATCGATTCGCTGATGACTGTTGCAGGCCTGTCTGCAGTTTTATACGTGTTTGTGGCCAGGTACTTGTTAACTATCGCCTCATGTAAGTGGAACAGCCTTGCCTGGCGGATGACAACATTGTCCGTTAGCTGAAGAGTGTCGGGGTCAGTACAAGTAGTTGCTACAATGCCTCTATGAGTTGTGATTAAGGGGAGTGAATTAAACTTCCAAAGGACCAAACCCGAAGAAAAGTCTACGAAGTTTCAGGACCACGAGTATTATTTTAGGCTTACCGAATGCGAAGCGTAAACTGCCTTATGTGCATAAATCCGGAAAGGTCACTTCCATGCTATAGTAGTAGACAGGTGATTGTGATTTTTGTCCTGTTGCTTTACTCCAGAAGCAATGTAGGCTTTGTTACAATTATAATGATTAGTGAAGTTGCACACGCATGTTTTATTTTTCTTTCAAGTGCATTTAATTCGGGTTTTCGTAAACACCTATACCTATATATCACATCTGCTCACGACCTTTTGTAAGATATTTTTAGATTACTAAGAAAACCAGGCAAATTTTTTCGCGTAATATAGAGCATACGATTTTACTAAAACCGCAACCATTATCAGCTTACTCATGAAGTCTTTACAATTGGTAAATTTGACCTTCGCAAGGTTTTCTTTATATTTTAGCTCAAACTTGTGAACCCGTCAGAAAATCGTTTTGAACACCTTGTTACACAGATGAAATGGCGTCTAAATGAGGGTGGAGGTCAGGCGATCTACCGACTGGGCGTGGATGATAACGGTGCTGTTTCCGGGCTGACGGTCACGGAAATGTCGGCCTCTCTGTCTACTATATATCGAATGGCACGGAGACTTGGCGCCAGCTTGTCACTGTTACGTGAGTGCATAGTTGACCCAGCGTCGAGTCAGCTGATTACCAACCAAACGGACGCACTGCCCTTCCACCGAAAGGCGGTGGAGCTTCTAGTTCAACGTCCCCTTTTGGTCAACCAGGGGGTGAGACAAAAGCAAAGCTGTTTTTATATTGTGATTTTAAGGACCTCGTTAAGTAATTCGTGGTTTTCAAATTAACTATCCCCAATGGCTACCTTGGAATCGTGTTTACGGTGCCTTTTCGCACATTACTGCGCATAATTCATTAGAGTTCAATATTTTTGAAGCTAGTTTACGCCGGATTTTGTCTTAAAATTGTATTATCTAGAAGTCATCCGGATACTGCACCAGTGCTTACCCGTAACTGCCACTTAAGCCGATGTTTTTACGTCGTGCAAGAACCAAAAAGCGTTAAGGAATAAACCAATTTATTCCGGCAATGGTAGCACTTGCAAAATAATCTGAAGTATTGTTTCCTAATCGCCGGCGTCGTACAGTTTTAGTTTTATTTTTATCTGGCCTCCTTTTTACCTTATTTTCGTTAATTTGCAAAGCCTAGATATAGGAGATATCGTTAGTTATGGACCCTTTCCGTATTTTTATATCTTATCGCATTTTCACTTGCCGGACTCATACTCTTGCGACTGGCATAGAGATAATTTTAAAACCCTGGAATAATTCATTTATGGAATAACTTTATCATCAAACAAAACGGAAGAGTTATGTGCTGTACTCCAGAGTAATTTGCAGACCCAGGTCTTTATCAGTGCATATTCTGTCAACTCGAATGCCGATTGCCATTAATTGATGCAAAATTTTCGTGTTTAAGCTCCCTGACTTATGTATCGCAATGCTGGGCAGCGTAGACGTTGGAAAATCTACGTTGATTGGAATACTCACGGATGGAGAACTAGACAACGGTCGTGGCCGCGCCCGTCTCAATCTCTTTCGTCATCTCCATGAAGTACAGACTGGCCGAACTAGCAGCCTTAGTTCTGAGGTCATTGGTTTCGACGCTGCGGGTCGTCTCATCAATCGACAACGTTCTAAGGGCCGTCTTACTCGACGCACCGTTGACGAGGTATGAGCTAATTACAGCTTTATGCTACTTATGCTTTCCATTATTTTTTACCTGAAGTGTTGTGCTCTATTTCAGCCTTCTATTATCCGTCCATCACACACTTTCTTGCGCTCTATAGCACTTGATTCGAAAGGGTTTGCTTAAATGGGAAACTAACAGCTGAGCTAATGAATATATGCTTTGAATTTTCCGTACATTTGGGTTTCTTACGATAAATTCGAAGTCAATGTATTTTCTGATGTCGTTATAAACCGCGATATCTAATCCCTGATTCTGTAGGTGTTAAGGATACCAAACCATGATAGGCCGCATTTTACGCGTTCTGGTAGGGAATTCTCCCCTTTTTTACATTAACTGAATAGACACCAGGCCTAAATAGAACCTTGCGATTCCAAGTAATGCATGCACGAGCCAGCTCTGGATGGAGAGGGTGGCAACCCTTGTTTGCCTTTGTTATTTGGGACGGATTTAATTTCTTGCCGTCTATTAACTAGAACGTCGTTGAAAGCATGGTTTTAGTAAAAAGCGGAACCTATTGTTGTCAAAATTTTGCTACAAATAATCCAAATTAACGGCATAGTAAGCCCAGTTTTCGTTTACAAATGTTCTTATAATAACAAGATACTACATTATGTGACCTAACTTGTTCTGTCAAAAACTCGGCGCTTTCATCTGATTTGCCAGAATGTTTCACATCGACCAACAAGTGCTTCAAGGTCCATTCTACAGAGCTGGCTACAGCCCCGTCGTATTTTTCTAAGCCACTTATTAAACGGAGTTCACCTGTTCTGTTGTAGTTTCGTTTACTTTTTGAAAAAAACTACTTAAGGAATTCATTGTCAGTTGTCGTCTGCTGTTTTTTCGCTACTTTTTTAACCGCCAATATTCTGTATTTTACCTATCTTGGGGTCTCTTAGGTTGTACGCGACTCAAATCGCCTCATAACACTGTTGGATCTAGCAGGACATCCGAAATATCAGCGTACCACCCTATCGGGCCTGGCTCGCAGTCAGCCCACCTTTGCAGCTCTCGTTGTCTCCACGACCTGCGGCCTTACTCCGGAGGGCTTGGACCACGCACGCACCGCTGCTGCCCTTGGCCTGCCCCTTGCTGTAGTTATTACAAAGATTGACCTTCTGACAGAGGCGGGTCCACTAGCGGAACCGAATTCCACAGGCGAGGCTGGACTCCTATCGAGCAGTGCCTCTGCGCCCGATTTGCAAGCAAGAACGCCGCTACACCCATTCGCTAATACAACCGTGCATCGACTTCTGAAACCATCTGTGACCAACGTTGTCACCGATGTTAAACGGGATATTATGGCCAAACTGAAGGCTATCCAGTCCCATTCAATCCTACCAAATGGAGAGCTTTTAGCGGTTGAGTAAGAACTATTTTGCCTTTAGTTAACGTTGTTCAGTTTGGCACTGCGCCAGAATGAAATTTCTTCAGGGAAAAATAGCTGCTGTAGTCCAAGTCGAACAGTGCATATGAAGTCTTCACCACCACGAACCCTACTTGCTAGAGGAAGATTTGAGTGGACATAGCTCGGTTGTACAGGTTGATTGAGCATGAAATCTATTGACAGTATAAGGTTCACTTACTCAGATTGCATAATTGCTACCATTTTGTCTGTTTCCTCAGACAGTGACCACAAACTTCGAGGGTTTTAGACACTTAGACATTTTTCTTGAAATAGGTGACAACCGCTCTACCATGGGGTTTTTAGTCTTATATTTCGTTTTGGCGCACACTAGTTTGGAGTTATGCAATTTTCCTGTTCACTACACCTTGGTGGGATCCATGGTTTGGCCTTGCACACCCTGGAGTCCAGTTTTTTTCGATATTTTCGTCCGTCCCAGGCGACAAGATTTACCACTGTCCGATGAAATGCAGTGTGATTAGGTGCGAATGAACTTGCTCCTGAAGAAGCCGACTTGCGCAGCATATGCTCCACTCTCTCTTAACACATATACCATAGACGAATCGTACGATAGGATCAAGACGAATGGAGATGAGCGTCCGGCACAGTGGTTGGTGGAATTCAAGCCACGTTCGTGTTTGCCACATGTGACGATCCCTAATTTTCAGCGAACCAACCTTAAATGAAGGGTCTCAGGCATCACCCAGCTAAGAGTGTCATAATAACTTCATTAGAGAGTCATTGCAGTCCGATTCTTATTTCTATATGAGACCGAGTTGTCTTGTCAGGTGGAAACTTTCCAGGCTACGATTGTTAGCGCTTCATGACAGTTAAGAATCACAGTTGATAATCATTGACTCGATATATTTTATAGTTGACACCGGTTAGTGCGTTACATTCGTTTTCCATGTTTGTGGCTAATCCGGAGTTGGTATCTTCGAATTGAAAATTCTTGACTTCGTTGACTATCGGCCTCATTTGTGATACTCAATAGGCGGTCGACGACGAAGAGGTCATGCATTCTAGTTTGAGGTTTTTGGCACTAATTGCATACGGTGGATGTCGAATAGCTTCCCTTCGGTTCGTAATTAATGTCTTTTTTCAAGAGGACCAGATCAGTCCAACTTTCGGCACCGCACATCTATCTGGTCACATCTCCCCACGTTCACGTAGTCCACCTGTTGCTGGTGACACGACTGAGCGCTCAGTGATGCGTTAACGCCGATTTCCGCTCAAATGATTAAACATTTTTACTGAAAAATATTAAGAATGGTATTATGCATGCAAAAAGACATTTTCCGGAATGGCATAGTAAAATGGATAACGTAATCACATATCACGAGTTAGGTCACATACTATACTTATGATGTACTTAGTTTATTAGTTTTTCATCTAACTTTTTAATCTCTGGTCTATTCCTGTGTGTGCACATCTACGCGCCAGTTGTTCTCGTGGTGAATTTGTGTGTTAAAAGCGACTTCCTGCAAAGCACGTCTATCGACTTCCTATGCTTCTTGCCATGATTGGACCGATCTCCAACGCTAGATGTCGGGTTCCCTTAAATTGCTCTTCCACCGTGTGCATGGCGCACATAGTTTAGTAGTATGTAATCTGACTGTCTTTTTCATCTCTGGTCTATTCCCGTGAGTGCGCATCAACGCGCCATTTGTTCTCTTGACAGACTTGTGTGGCCTACTAAGAGGGTTTATTTGTTACGCAAGTTACTTCCTGCAATGCGCGTTCATCGACTTCATGTGCTAATTGCCATGATTTGTGTTTTTTCTCTTCGCCACTGAATTTTTGTCGAGGTCACTCAAATGAGGTGCAATTTTTCATTTCTATTGGCCACTTTTTATGCCACTGATTTACCATGTTCAGAAATTTCATGTTTCGTCAGGCAGGGTTTGCAACTGTGTCGTGACTGACTTGCGCTAGAGTCGTCTTCAAGAACTTTCTGCCTGTGACGTGTGTACGGTTTATCGCTGAAAAAATCGAATTTCCTTTGTTTCTCGTTTACCATCTCTAGTAATAGCCCTGTTTGTTCACTAGTTGTGCTCTTCTCGCACTTGGCGATCACCATTGCCTTTCTGCCCGGCTCTGCAGCAACGTTCGTTATCGCCATCAGTTCAGCTGGTGGGCGGAAAAAGGAAGATTGAGCATGATTCAAACTAAAAAAAGTGAGGGACACGTACCTACTTTACAAATTTATATACCTAACTTCAGAAGATACAAGACGGGCCTATGAAATACTGCCCGTTGGTAATGACCGTAAAACAGCTGTCTACGTATGGCGCATCGGTAACTTCTGAGAACGAGAGAAACCGTCTCCAGCGAGTAGTCCTTTTTGGATCGGTCGCCATAAGAGGAAGTGTGCCTTTCAGCTGTGCCAGTTAGCTGTCCGAACGGTCATTGTGTTATTTAAAGGATTACAAACATCACGTATCACAAGTTTGTTTGAAGTCACCTGGACCCGAGGGAAATTGTCCATGCTTATGTTTTTTCTATTATATAGACAGCGTCCATCAGTCACCACACACGCAGGTTGACCGTCGATTTCGACTGTGTCAATCGTATGCTCCACAGCATGGTGGTGCAGGGGTGGTGACTTTCGCGTGTATAAGATTACAGCTAGATTAGACTTTCGCCGCATCTACTGCACTTTCTCCCCCTCCCCCACCTGGGCCAAGTGTCATGAACAAGTTAAGAAGACCGGAGGCGGGAGAGGGTGCAGGTGACTGGCTCTGCCGGAACTGCCCCCAAGCGTACCGCCACACCTGGCTCGGATCCCATGGAGTGGGAATGCCATAGAGGTCACATTAAGGAGGAGTCATTGCAGCCTAACTCTCGGTCGCCAGTCGGTCACTCCACGCAAACGCACGCACTGGGTTGGCCACGCGGTCCGCGTACTTTCGTCGGTTGGAAACCTTCCGAGCCACGGTTTTTAGCGCACCGTGATAGTTTCAAGCGCGTCAGATTGTTTATAGGGAGGAAAATGCGCTCAGTCGTCAACCTCACTCTCTGCCCCACCCCCACAATCAGACCTCCGTCCGAGCCGGAATAGCCATTCCAGTCTCCCTGGTCTTTGTCAGTAATGTAGTATATATATATATATATATATATATATATATATATATATATATATATATATATATATATATATATATATATATATATAGGATTACTCGGCACACCCAAATCTCGATGGTGTTTGAAATCTCACGATGAGGTCAGCAAAAATCCTTCAAGTAGCACCCATGCAGACCCCAGTATATAATAAGCAGTAAGATGAACACTGTCTGCATAACTAGTGCTCTAAGATTGCATTGCGTTCTTCGTAGCGCAGAACGTCTCCGTGAACCTGAACTGTCACACCACCGTACCTGGCAGTGACTAAGGAGAATTTTAAAGTTGACAATCTGGAGAGTATTTCTTATTTATACCTTACATTCGTGAAACGCTGACTACCAGAAGAGGGAAGACTAGCGTGTTCCTGCTCATGCTAACCGTCTTCTGTGTCGCAAAAACTTTGGCAGACAGCGAAAGCCTATTTTTTACCGTTCCTTTATCTAATTAATGGCCTGGACGGTTTGATAATCTGCAGAAGTGAATGAAGTTAAGCTGTCTATTCAGGCCTACCGCTTGTCCTTTTACCAAAATCTGGTCAAAAAACTCGGTCGTCTAATTACTTCCGCTTCCTCTCTCCCTCTCTTTCTCTCTCACTCTTCAGGTGTTTCAAGTCTGGTCTGCCTGTTTTCGCCCTCTCGAACGTCTCTGGGGTGGGGTTGAATGACCTGCTGGTTTTCCTGGCCCGTGTCTCCGCCGCTGATTTCACGAAAACCGATCTTGAGGGCCTTCTACAGTCTCCCAGTGGAGTCAACCGTGCCCCTCACTGCCGGTCAGCTACTACTGTCAGGGAGAGAGATGCAGTACCGGGCAGTACAGCGCCAGTCGCCGTGGAGTTCTCAGTTACCACGGTCTATTGGCATGTGCCCGGGGTGAAGAGTCCGGTTCTGGCGGGTCTCCTTACTACTGGCGAGATTCACGAAAACCAAAATCTCTGGCTCGGACCAAGCGAAGTAATATTTAAGTGCTGTCTACTGAATGGTAGAATTCATTAGGCTTCTACATGCGGCTAAAAGATAAATATTCTCTTATCAAGAGAGTAGGCGCGTGACACTCACTTGTTGTGGTTGGAATCTTGTTCGACCACATTCTGTCCGTCCACTCGCCTGGCTGACGAATAAAATGCAATCGAGCAGAATTCCAACCACAAAAAGTGAGTGTCACACGCCATTTAGACAGGTTTATATACCTAACTTCAGAACGTTCCAGACAGGCCTATGGCGTACTGACGATCGCTAATAAATGTGAAATAGCTGTCTGCGTAAAACTTTTTAGAACCTTAACAAGCTTTCTATGTAGTCTACCCTCTTTGTTTCTTGTTACTCAAATTTGAAGAGCGCAAAACCACGTCCCTTCCCCTCTCGAGACAGTTCCATTCCAGGAAACCCGAATAACGTTAGTCAAAGAGACTCCCGAATTGAGTAAATTTTCCTTCTCTCATTGAGTGTAGTGTAATCATTTTGTAGCACGCTGACCCACTCACGTGGTCTGACATTTGGACGAAAAGCATCGTTGAGCCAAATGCACGCAAAGTGGGCCTAGCTCCTGACGAACGGGATTTCTTGGTTCGACACATTCAGTCGGAATTTTTTGCTAAGGCGTGATGCACTGGCGGATGGTGGAACCGCAATGGCTCCCTTAATTATGGCACTCTTACTCCGTGGGATCCGCGCCAGGGCGGTTCCGGCCGCTCCCTCTCCTGCCCTCTCACCGAGCCCAGGTGGGACGGGAGGAGAGAGTGCGGTAGATATAGCGCAAGTCTAATCTAATCATAATATAATTAACGCGTAATTGACAATCTCTGCGCCACTTTGCTGCGGTGCACACGGTGGACCTGGTCGAAACCGACGGTCGAACCTTCATACCCTCACCTTTATTATGCCCTAAAATAAGTACTCAAGGGGTGGAAATAATGGAGCTCAGTTCACCCGTCGATGTTTCCCAGTTCGGTTCTGGAAATAAACATCCATTCAGTCCTTCGTCAGTTTTATGGGCGGGCGTGGTGCAGCATCCTATTGGAATTGCCCTCTTTGATCTTAAATTCAACGCTTACTTTTTCCAAAAGCGTCTTCAATCTAAAACAAAATAACAATAATACCTTAGTCTTCTGGTGGGTAATTTTCCTCGCTTGGTTGTCTCGGCAAGAGTGAATACTTACACATGAACTAGTAATTAGTAATCGGACTAAGTTATGAACCGCAAGAAGCTTACAGTCTGCATAGCAGACGGGGGCATGTAGGTGCGTTTCATGTGTATTCGCATTGGAAACACTCATAGCGTACTTTATTCCCAGTTGTTGATGAGGTATGCCATTTTACCACTAACGTAGTGCTGGCTTGCATGTGTATTGTTTATGGCGAGGGAGACTTTGAGGCATTTTTGCACCATTTGACAAACCCGACCATTTGTCAGTAAGCATTGTGCGATTGCCACTCTTGCGTATAGCATTGTTTGCATGCTTTTTCCGATTGTCGCCGTCACACACACACACCTACGTGACAGGTGTGATGTCACCTGGGTTGGCTTATCGCACACCGCCTTACTCTTTTCACGGCGTTTAAAGTAGATGAAGGACACGTTCTTACAACGGATGCCTTTTGCCAGCCACATTCTTCGGCTGGGTGCACTCAATTCCCCCCCCCCTCGCCATACACTAACCGTGCTCCAGTCTCAAGACAAGGTAAATACGGTTGGAGATTGCGCGGTTTCAATACTTACGTACGTACGCCACACACCATACTGTTTCTAACTCACCACCCACTAGGCTTCATTGAGGCGATCTCAAGCATCAGCCAGACAAGATTGTCATAAAGGCATCATGAAGTATGTATTCCAGTTTGGTTCTTATTTCCAAATGTGGAAACTGGGCATTGCGTCTGGGCTTGAATGACCGAACTCTGTCTTCCCTCTCATGCATACCAGAGCCGAATCCGTTTCACATCGACGGAGGCTGAGCGTGCTCTCATTGGCAAGAGTACCGCGCAAATATCTCACGTGTGGTTCCGGACCTCACTTAAATGATAGGTGACTCAGAGATCACAGTAAAGAGTCACTGTTAAAGTACAGCCGGGTATTAGTACAGAGGAGGTTCGTGTTAATTTCGCCGACGGGAATCAGGCCTACCACGTTTTCTCCTTCCGAAATTTTCAGATGTTTCAACAGATTATCGCGAAGGATATGCCAAATTGCCACGAAGAAATGCACATCGGGATCGGTCTCATCAGCTCTTCAGTTTTACCATTCTTATTTGGCGTCCTCATGCCTGTCGGCTGGTTACACAATTAGGCTGAATAGCTGATGTGGCGTGAACCCCTGCCACACGCGTTTACGGAAATAGTGAAGAGCCTGCGCAGTTTCAGTGTAGTCAATTTTTAAATACCACATCGCATTAACTTCTGGAGATGCCCAGCATAATTTAGCTTTTCGGCACGCTTGCAAGCATTTGCATCCTTGGCCTAGTCACGCGGAATTTGGCCGCAACCATACGTATCGAAAATGGTTTTTGGAGGTCATCCAAACAGAGCAACCAGACTGGGGGTAGGATGGGAGGACGTTCCAGTCCGTTTGCTCTATTGAAACGCATTTGACCGCTCTTCCCGTTACCCCCGCCGCCTGTGTGTGACTGTGCCGATCATGTCGCGTGATGCCCTTTTTGTTATCTTCATTCGACCTGTTTGTGGTTCTTTTTTCGGTTTGTCTAAACGATAGCTTTTGTGATGTTATTCACGGGCATTATATTGCGAGTATGCTTGACAACTTATCCTCACTTATCGTGCTAGCTCCTTGCTACACTTCAGGCCTCAATTTGTACAACAGTTACAGCTTATCGTGTGCTACCAGCCTACTGCGTTGCCGAGCTTTTGAGCCTGTACTTCTTCCGACCCCCAACCAATCTTTTGGTTTAGGTTGCTGAAGACGAGGATCGTAGAATTTTTTTGTCGTTCCTGTCTGTGTTTCCAACATTATCATGATCCCCGACTCAACAGGCAAACTTAGAACACCTGCATTTCGGGAGTATAAGGCCCTTCGGGGCATTTTGGCTTCGGCTTATCATCAGCCCAACCTATTAGAGGGGAGAGTCTTTTGAAATTCAGGGCCAGGCTTCAGACCACAAGGTTGATTTGTTTGCACGAAAGTTCCATGGGAAAACTGTATCGAAAGCCTGGCTGTGGTCAAAAAGGATGGCTTGGAAAGTATAGTGGCCTTTCATTTTCATTTCAATCAGATGTCACCGCGGTTAGCCTATGCACGCTAGCGGCTTAAATAATTCCTTGCTATAAACAAGCTGACCCGCTTGAATCTATCACGGTGCGCTAAAAAGTGTGGCTTGGAAGGTTTCCAGCTGCCGAGATAGCTCGGACCGCGCGGTCAGCCCAGTGTGTGTTTGGATGAAGCGGCTGCCTGGCGGGCTGAGAGTCAGGTTGCAGAGGCTCCTTCTTAATGTGGCCTCTATGGCATTCCTACTCCGTGGGATCTAAGCCGTGTGTGGCGTTAAGCATAGGGGCGGCTCCGGCCGCACCGCCCACCTTACCACCCGGTCTTCTTACATTGTTCATGACACTGGGCCCAGGTGGGAGAGAGGGAGAGAGTGCAGTAGATGCGGCGCAGGTCTACTCTCACTATAATCTTCTTCATGCGAAATTCACTGTCCCTGCACCACCATGTTGTGGAGCACACGGTTGGACCTGATCAGACTACAACAACCAAGCTATTGAGTGATAGTTGGCTTGTGATGCATCTATCGCACCATCTCATCCCTCCCCCACCTGGGCCCGGTGTCAAAGCAGAGTCTAGAACACCGTCTGTCGGATCAGGCACAGTTAGTGACAAGGCTAAATGGCTGGATTATGCCTGCCACACATGACCTGACCTTCCACAAAACCCTCCAGCTTTTAAAACCAAAGGGTGGTGACTAAGATCTTGCATGCATGAGAATGCCAGTTAAGCGACCTTGAGAAGGAGCCATTGCAACTTGACTCACTCCACCTGTCGACTACTTCACACAATTTTATACTCGGCTGACTGCAGTGTCCAAGTTAAATTGTCAGTTGATAGTCTGTAGGGAGTCGACTACAAGGTTTCCAAGCCACGGCATCATTTGTAAGTCTGTTATCGTCATCTAGGTCCGATAGGAGAGTGCAATCCAGTTTGGTACTCAAAATAGACCAACTTTAGCGCTCAGACATGTACGACCAAGAGCTTCATAACATCTTGACAAAGTGGCGACCGGCTTGAATGACACCAACTTATTAAAGCCAATCAGCTTAACTGGACATTGGTGGATAGGCGCTCACCGACCGGTTATGGGACCCACTCGTCCCATTCTGCCTTAAGGCTCTCTCTCTCGAGCCCCGCTAGCAGCCGCAAAGCGGTTATTAGTATAGGCATTAGAAAGTTACCGACAAATACCAAGGAAACTAGAATGACCATTTCTGGCTTATTAGCTGTCATCAGCCATCCATACCCAATCCCAGGTATTGTGGCACCTGAAACTCGAACCCGCATATTCCCCATCTGAACATGCAAGACCATGAACCTCAGGCTCAGTGGTTAGAGTGTTGGACTTCTAATCAACAGGTGGCGGATTCGAGCCTCGGGTGGTGAAACACCTGTGGTTGGGTATAGCTGACCGATGATGGCTAATAAGCCATAAATGGATATTCAAATCTCCTGTTATTTGTCAGTAATGCTCGGCATATTAGCCGGCTTAAGAGTTGGGAGGTGATGTGAGCTCGAATCGTTGCATGAACTTTGCGTCTGTGAACATTTCTTGTGTATTTCTATTTGGCGGTTCGTAAACTTACCTAGGTTCCCGAACGCGCCCTTTTGTCGCTTGAATTTTCTCTACTTTACTCAGGATGCCCCTTTCCTTCATTTTTTCCTCAGACGGGTCAGTTTTTCCCTGTTCTTGTGGTGGAAATTCGCAGGAACCGGCAGCCACACAAGACCCTCTTCTGTGGACAGATGGGTTCGCTGGCGCTGGCTACCGAACCGACTGAGGAGAAGGAAGAGAAGAATGTTGGAAAAGACGGGGGCTTCCTTTTGGAATCACTTCGCATCCGCCGGGGCATGGTACTCCTCAACCGGCATCCACTCTACCCTGAGTTACCTCCACCTGGTCTGCCTGAGGAGCGCGTACCCGCCACCGCCGCCGTCTCGTGGTCCTTCTCGGTTTCCAGTATCGTTTGGGTGCCTTGTGCGACAGCCTGTAGCAAGACGTGTCGAAGCATCCCCGCTGTGAATTCAACTGTGGCTGTATACTCGGGCAGTGTCTGTCAGCATGCTAAGGTGATGAATGTGACGATTGATTCTGAGTACTGGTCCAAGCTGATATCGGTGTCGGAAATGGAAACATCGGTGAGGACGTTTTGCCTATGTAGGCCACAGCCCGTTACTCTTCTGTTTATTTGCATAGTTTTGTAGACGTGTACCTGACAGCTCCCTCTACCCCCCTCCCCCGGTATGGGAGGCCTCATGTCTGCAGTATCCACAGAGGTGGCAGTCACTAGTACTAAATCTTGATACTGCGATCATGGACTGTGAATTTGACACCAAGATGCACTGGTCTGTTCCACTGGCTGCGGAAGTAGGAGGCGCAACTGACTAAAGAAAAGGGCCGACTAATCTACTCGTTAGTATTCGGAGGTGAACAGGAGAATCATTGGTGCTGCCAGGCGCCACGTCTTTCAGTGTGTTCCTCAGCGGGTGACTGCTTCTTCCCTCAGTGCCTACTGGAAAAACGGGGCTTGCCTGCTAGCTTGGTGTGAGGCGTCCACCGGCAGCGGATAGTAAGTCGACCCTCAAAAACGCCAGTTGCGAAATAAGCCGGCTGTCAGGTGGCATGAAGAAGCAGTCATAAGTCACGAAGCGAAGTATCTTCCGGCGTGCCTGTGTACTGGTCTGCGAAATAAATTCCTCGTCAGGCCTCAAGCCACAACGGTTTTAGGAGGTGGTGGGTGAAGGTTGCTCGTTATCCAATAAGGCTTCACCCCCTCATCTTGTGGAATCCTGGAACGTTGGGGTACTGTACTAGAAGGATAGACGGAAACGGGGAGAGACAGCTCCAAAAAAATATCCCCACACTATGCCACCCTATGCAGCCGTTTTCCAATTAGCCACGATTTAAAAGGCCTTTTTGACGTCTGGAGGGCTATGATTCACGCGCTTCGTTTGGACTTGCAGAGGGCCAGGGGCGCAGAGAGGAGCCACCCTCTGACCAACAACAGTTGTACGCATTGATAATCAGACTATATAATTTATGCGAGTATCAGTCTACCTTGTCTTTACTCTTTCATTTGAACCCTGCTCAAGCAAACAAAATTTACTTGGTCATCAACATACGTATGTAGTCGTGCGAAATAAATGGTTCGTAGGTGATTGAAGGTGGTACCTGGTAGGTCTTTTAAGGTCTGTGTGCTAATTAGCAAACTGGCTAACCATTTCCTTGCCTCTCCCGCTCATACAACGCTCCTTAACGGCCAATTTTTTCGGTTGAATTTGTTGCCTTTGTAAATCGTCTGTCTTAGACATAATCTTCTGCCCATTCAATCTTTGCCGCGCAGGGCGAACACCCTTCATAGTAACTGCGCTATAAAGCCGAATTGTCGAACCATTTTTTTTCACATACCCTCCCAGCGGGCGTAGAGATGTTTTGTTATGCCAGGGAATTGGAACTACAGGAAGATGGAGTCCGTCTCTAAACCTGACCGTGGACTATTCAACGTGCCAGGGATGTTTGGTCACAAACCGCGGCCGTAATAAGGTATGTACAGTGTTGCCTATCGAGGATAGGACCGCAGCCGTTTCCCCGCTGTACGGATTTAGGTTCGGCCTATATGCCAAGCGGGAATGGCAATCTCGCACACCATCCTCTCTCTCGGTGTTTTATTAGACTTACTGATAAGTGATTGAATGTCATGTGTTGATATGTTGCCCCTGCAGGTTCTTGTTCGCACAATGACTTATTTTTAAACGAGGGAGGAGTGTGCTACTTATCCTTTGATGTCCAGCGTGTATCGAGGAGCCGCATGGGATGGTCCATTGTAAAAACAGTCTAGGATCGCCCTTGTCCGAAGCTTACGGCTGCTGCTGTCGGAGCGTATTTTTTGAAACGCATATGTCCTCTTTGTTTAGGCCTAAATGCTGTTTCTAAATAGAATGAACGGTTCCTGACAATTGCTAGTTGATTTCAGGCGTAATCCAGAATGGTACAACTGTGGGACTGTCATTGAATCCTCTTTTAGACAATTACTATTTGCATGCATGCTTCCAGGTCTTTATTTGTACTCAGTAATCTTTTTATTTAGCTGCTACGATTAGATCCCAATAACACTGTCGTCTTGCGATTCCTACGTCAACCGGAATACCTCGTCCACGGGCGCCAGGTCATCCTATCCTTCGATTCGGGCGCAAAAGCTGTTGGCATCATTGATGCTCTCTGTGATATTGTTACACTTTTTTCTGAGCCAGTGGCTCCGATGACCGACAGCTCCGTTGACTGCATGCCCCCTTCTACGCCAAATGGTGAGTCGCTTTGGCTGACGGTGGGGACGGAGACTGATCTGACAAAGCCGGCCCCTAGTCTAGACGATTTGCTGGCTAAGGTGGGTCTCTTGAAGAGGCCATCTGATGAAGAGAAGACTAACCATGCAGCAGCTGCCAGCGATTCTACCACTTCCGCGGAGCCGCTCACACTGAATTTGTCCGAGGCTAAAACGTGTCACCCCGAGAGATTGCGGCACTTAAACAAAAGACGGTGCAAAGCCCAGGCCCTAAATGACGCGAATTTCGGCAGCTGCCCTGGCCCTTTCTCTTTCACCCTGGAGTCTTCCCCGGCCACTACCATCTCCAACGCTTGTTGTGTGACTGACCTCACCACAAAGCTGAACGGATGTCGTTGCTTTGCGACCTCGCTGCCTGAAGAACCGAATGTCACTGCCGACCCTGTTACCGTCGCAGAAGAATGTAAGGTCGTCCCCCAATCCGCCTCTTCTGCAACACCACCACCACCACCTGACCCCTCACTAAGGCCTCTGGGTAGAACCCGAAAACGGCTTCGTAAACACAGGAGGCGACGAAGGCATCACAAAGTCTAATGTACATGCCCGGTACTGCTGATATGCGCACAGCCAAAGACATGCGCGTTTATTTGCCTCCATTTATGGTTTGGTGCATTTTCTACGACCTTTATCACTCACTCTCATTTTTCTCTCTCCATTTCCCTATGCTTTGAGTTCCGCTTTGCCCCAGCTCTACTTTGAATGCTTTTCTAATTTGATCTATATTCCCTTCCCTCCCACTAATATCCTAGTTGACATGGGAAACCTTTTTGTTAGAGTTTCGTTCCCTCAGTTAACCCACTCATCAGACATATCTTACTCAGCCTACCTGGATTAATTTTTGATGGGCTATCCAATCACCACATCAGACCCTCTCAAAATCAGATAAATCCTATCTCTTTTGTCGGTATCCTCCATGCTTCCAAGGTTTTATTCAAACCAGAAGAAATGCGATGAATTTATGAATGAATTCAAAGGTGACTATGAATTCGTCGGCCCCTAAATGGGCCAGCTGAATAAACGCCACAAATGGCTTTTGTTAGATAGCCTCTCCTTCTCTCTCAGTCTTCCTGTGAGAGGTTTCACTAGGAAATAGGGTGGCGGAGAGAGGAAGGTTAGGCGACTATTGAAGGTCCACTCAACCTGCAACCGCCCGCTCCTAGCGTCAGTCTTTGACTTTAGTTTGTGGCACAGCTCCGTCCACGTGGGTTGTCCTATCTTACTGTGTTAAACTCTGCTGTGTGCCAGCCCTGTCGAGGATCGGAGAAATAAGGGGGTCATCACAAAAATCCGAAATCTACTAGTGAATTGTCAACAGAGCTAAGCCTCAGGGAGTCAAAAATGAGAATTTGGTGCCAATACAGGACCGCGAGAGGCAGTCGCCCTCGGCACGATGCACGTGAGGCAACCTAACACATCCTGCACACTTTCTCCCCAAACTACACACCTCTATACCCCCGCTGACTTAACTAATATTCACAAGACTAGTTGGCGATCATAGGTTTGCTTTCGATGAAGTTGCACTGGGCACTGGGTCAAGTAAAACGCATGAGTGATAAGGTAAGTTTATAAACGTTGAGATAAGTGGCAGTGATTTAGAGGCGTTGAGTGTTAGGTAGAACCGTGTCCGGGGAAGAGGAGAGGACGGCGCGGGGAACTATATACAGTGACTCGATCTTGCGCCGTTCACAACAGGTTCTTCTGAATGGCAAGTTCTGCTACTGTCAGCAGACGTGGACCCAGTGGCTTAGGATAGTTCGGTTGGACCGTATAAATCACACGAAGAGCACAATTGGGTTCGGTACAATGTCCGGAACCGAAAATGTGTGCGAGAATAGCGCTGTTTATGCTCTTGTTTACACCTTCAGGATGTGGTTCCTTAATATTTGGATAGGCACCGACTCAGGCAACCAATGCAGCATGCCACACAGGAGCAAGTAACGGAGTAAATGCACGGGGAGGTGGTTTGAACGGGCAACGCATTCTTACCATTCCCATGTTAAACAGGGCTAGGAAAGAATAAATCCCGAGCTCTTGCTATTGAGTGGCTTCATGAAACGTCGTGATGAAGGCGTCTTCTCGGGAGTTCACTCGCCACGTCCCGCTGAAGGCGGATTCTGAAGAAGCAAGTTTTATTTTCCGCCATCAGTACGGGGGATTCTACTGGTTTTATCATCATATTATTTGTGACGAATCAACCACTATACTCCTCGCGAAGCAGGTCCAGAATAATTCCAAATTCCTCATCGGTGCTGTCCGCCGAACAATTTTTTTCTAGTCCACATTATTCCCACAAATTTCCACCAGTAAAACAGCCCAATTGTCAGACGGAATTCACAGTTAAGTAATGCAATATAGGATGACTTTTTCTCAATAGAGCATCTTATCGACAGTTAGACCGTCGTAGCCCGACGATATCCACCGTATGCTCCAAGGAAGGGTGGTGCAGGGGCCGGTGAATTGCGCGTGGATTAGTTTTAAGCGATAGTAGCCTTGCGCTGCAGCTACCGCATTCTCTACTCCTCCCCCACCTGAGCCCGGTGTCATGAGCCACTCCACACAACACACATAGGACTGAGTGCGAGGTCTGAGTGCAATTGGCAACCTTTCAACCCACGGCACTTCTCACCCAGTGATATTCTCAAGCTCAGGTCACACATGCAACAGAGGAGCCACATCGAGAAGGAACCGAGGATCATACTTGCCGCTCAATCAGCTATGCAGACAAAGAGCATGTTATTTGTGGTGTTGCGTGTGATAATGTGAGATGCAGAGGCTGATGAGGAGAGATGTAGTGTCGTGGTATAGCCGGCGGTGTTCTACCACAGGTTTTCATGGAGACGCATGTGACCTATTAGGCCCATGCGGTGTGTGAATTTGCGTGGGCAGTGCGGACAATTGCGTCAAGTGCGGCGGTTGCAGGTTGATGCTCTGTCACTGGTTTGCCGGTCTCTGGACGATGGATTCACAATTGACCGACCAGGCCGATGGGTGATGTGCGTGTGCGGTGACAATAAGGTTAAGATAGGTCGGGATGTGGTGAGTCCGGGGTGAAGGCTCTGCTGCAAGTACTGGTAGTCGAGCTCATAGGAGGAATAGGGGAAGCGTTGATGGGTGCGCAAGATGTGCTGGCATCATGGTGGATTCCGCTTTCGTGAATGCGCATGTGACCGAGCAGGCCCATGCAATGAGTGAATGCGCATTGGCAGTGAGGGCATTGGAGGCGGTGGTCTCTGCTGTGTGTTGGTGCTCCAGGCACTAGTTCGCCAGTCTCTGTGGGATGGACTCGCAAGTTACCGACAAAACCGATGCGTGAGGCAAATGTGCGATCGCAATGAGGGCAGGTTAGTACCGAGTCCCCATTGCTGGTACTGGGGGCGGTGGTGGTGCTGGAAGTATCAGGTGACAGGAAGTCGAAGGTGGCATCTGAGGTGGCTAGAGTGGGGCAAGTTGTGTTCGTAGCCGTGATCGGCGCGTCGGGCGGGGGATTAAGGATGGTGTCGCTGATCGTGGGCGGTGGGGCCTCGATAAAGTTTTTTTGCATGTCCTCCTCCGTCAAGGTCTTAAGGGCTCAGTCGTCCGCGACGAGCAAGTCATGGACTATAGTCGTAGACACACGCGTTGAGGACTGCATATGCCGACTGTTGAGAAGGTGCCCGTCAGTTCTGTCCTAGCCGCCCCTTGGCGTGCCACCACACCTCCATGTTCGGAATTTGTTATGGGAGCGCAACCCGAATAACGCCTGTCGTGCCCCAATGTGGCCCCCGTGTTGTTCCTACGCATCTACCACG
>WEDG01012810.1:0-10388 GCA_017591395.1 Schistocephalus solidus
ATGACTTGCTACAGAGTGCAACAGGCAAGACGCAGACAGCTGTTTCACGGTCATTACCGATCATCAGTACATCATATGCCTTTTGCAGTGAGGTACATAAACAAACCAAACAAGTGCGTAACACTCACTAATGTGGTAAGGATCTCACTCGATCCCATTTGTCCACCCGCCAGTTACCTACCGGCGATAAACGAACGTTGTGTCATAGGACACATACCATATATATAGCACAAATATGTTGCTAAGAGTGCAACAGGCAAGACGCAGACAGCTGTTTCACGGTCATTACCGATCATCCAGTACATCATATGCCTTGTGCAGTGAGGTACATAAACAAACCAAACAAGTGCGTAACACTCACTAATGTGGTAAGGATCTCACTCGATCCCATTTGTCCGCCCGCCAGTTACCTACCGGCGATAAACGAACGTTGTGTCATAGGACACATACCATATATATAGCACAAATATGTTGCTAAGAGTGCAACAGGCAAGACGCAGACAGCTGTTTTCACGGTCATTACCGATCATCAGTACATCATATGCCTTGTGCAGTGAGGTACATAAACAAACCAAACAAGTGCGTAACACTCACTAATGTGGTAAGGATCTCACTCGATCCCATTTTGTCCGCCCGCCAGTTACCTACCGGCGATAAACGAACGTTGTGTCATAGGACACATGCCATATATATAGCACAAATATGTTGCTAAGAGTGCAACAGGCAAGACGCAGACAGCTGTTTCACGGTCATTACCGATCATCAGTACATCAAATGCCTTTTGCATATCGCCTTTTGCCTTTTGCATATATTTCCCGTGATCGCCTCTTCTTCTGATATATATATATATATATATATATATATATATATATATATATATATATATATATATATATATATATATATATATATATATATATATATATATATATATATGGGTAGATTGATACAGTCTGTTTCGGGCTTATTCTGCCTTCATTCAGCCAATCATAACCCTGACTACCAGCTGGGACTGGAAACACGAACATGCACTCGAGTACGGCGCAGACAGTCCACACACTGGGTCTAGCAGATGGGTCATAAGCACTTCATTGAACCGAAGTTCATCAGTGCCTCACCACCTGTCATTCTCTGTCGCTGCAGATCGGGTATTTATTCAAACAGGAATAGGCGCACACCGATCTAGTGGCTTCCCGAAGCAAACAAGCTCCGTATGGGTGGCAAAGGTCACGAACAGGCAACCAATTACCAGGCCGAAGTCGGCCAAGTTATAATTGCAGAGAGGAGACACGACAGAGAATATGTATGTATGTATATATATATATATGACACATTCGTTATCATAAAGACTTGTGACGTTGAGCAATTGCACCAGAGTCTGAATAAAGTCTTCCCGACTACATAATTTACACGCGAAGCTGCAACAAGAGATACACTACCATTCCTAGACGTGAACGTACAACGACTCAGTGATGGTGGACTAGCAACAAGCGTCCACCGAAAGGACTCTTCTGCAGAAATCGTGCTTAACTATGCAAGTAACCACTCTGCGGCCCACAAAAGAAGCTGTGTTCGCACCCTTTTCAATCGGGGCCTTCCGCTATTGCAGCAGAGATGACCTTCTTAAGAAAGAACTATCATATTTGTATCAGTTCTTCCGGTCCAATGGATACCCAACGAGCTTCGTGAAAAATTGTTTTTGACGCCAGAGACAAACGCAGAACCTTGTTTCTAATGGAGATATAGTGCCACGGAAATTTTATTCCTTACCTTACATGCAAGGTGTTTCCGAAACAATCTCTCGACAATTAAGTCACTTTGGCATCTCTCTCGCCCACAAGCCTGCATCCTCCATACGCGCAAACCTATGCAGAGTAAAGGACCCGCTACCAAAAGAACAATTAAGCAATGTCATTTACCGCATACCGTGCGCCAACTGCCCTTCTGTTTACATTGGCCATACAGGCCGACGTCTTGGGACTCGCATCAACGAACATAAGCTAGCCATTCGCCGACGTGACCCCTTATCACTCGTGTTTGCGCACTCCCTTGAATGCGACCATCGCTTCAATTGGGACAGTACCGAAGTGATCGCCATGGCTAACACCAACAAGCTCGAGAATTCCTCGAAGCTTGGCACTCTAGCACAACTAGCATTAACCGCCACGTTGACCTAGATGTTCATTACGAAGGATTACGTGCACGATTTACTAACGTGCGCCCACCCCCTAACAACGACTGCTAATCCTTTCGGCTTTTAATCTCACTTTTCGCCAACCCCACCTCACACATGGTGAACCGCAATTCAACATTCCGACACCTCCAACCGACGCAGTGGCCCCTAAATCCAACCCAGAACCATGATCGATAATCTAGCCGGCCGTAGTTACTCGCCGCCCACCTCCCCCTCCCAAACAAGCCAATGGAATTGTTCACTCCTCACCTCCCCCGTCCCAAAACCGGCCCCGATTAATGGTCCACCCACCACCCACTCAGGCCAGCTGTTTGTTTGTCACCATCTGTCTGGTTGCGCCACTTCACTTTCTCCTCTGTTCATTTCGTCTGACGACGGGTTGGTGTCACCAACTTGAAAATTTACGAGTACAACACCATTTCCCGAAGAGCATTTTTCTTTTCATTATACTATCTCGGGATGCAAACCACCTCTGTTATTCAATATATAAATATATGGTGGAGGGTGCTCCCAATCGCTGAACCTGCCCTATTGAGAGAGAGAGAGAGCTACGCTTTATTTTGAAAGTAAAATTCCAAAACTTTCAGCAAAAACATGTCCTCCATTCACCGTGAATAAGGTTGCGAACACAAGCCACACCAAACCGGAAGATCACAAACAAATGACCGAAGAATGCACATATTAACCTCATGAAGAATCATTCTTGAATGCGTCTCAAAATATCGACCAAATTGGACTTCTTTAAAAACGGTGCCAGCGTCGTGTGCCGATGACCTCATTTTTTTTGTTCGAAAAAAACAAATAGGGTAAAGATTCAGTATAAAATGGGTCAAATAGGCTAACCGACATAGATATTAGAGGATTCACATGCGAACGGAGAGCGGAAAAGATGGCGGCTCAATTTCAAAAGCCCGCCTTGGTTTCCGTATATCTTAGGGATCAAGCTCGAGCCCCCAAAGTGTCGCAGTGCAATGGTGGTAAAGGCAGAAGGTAACGAGTTACAAAGCAACCTGAACGCCCACCTCAAGTGCAAGGAGTTGGATTTATTATCAGTGGGTTCGGCCAGTCCGCTTCAAATTCCTTAGCATTAGATTGACGCATTGAGTTCAGGTGACCTTATGTACTCTAAATTTGCCTTACTGATCGGAACATAACCCTTTTGATCTGGAAAAATTTGTCAGGCCACATATTTAGTTGGTGAAAGGGCCTGTTCTTTCAACCTATTCCCGCGTTAACCAAAGCTAACAGAGTCATGCATTTCATAGCTCACTTTCTGCACTCACGTATACGCTGTCCGGTATTTGAATAAGTCATGTCTGGAACATTCAACAGAGGTCTACTTCGAAAACCCCTGTGACAAAATCAACCCAGTTGGATACCATCATGTCTACTAAGCGCCACCTCACCTGGCTCATGGAGTGATTGACGGGGTCGTGATGGCAGCATTCAGTGAGCCAAAGTGGTGTAGACTTTGTAGGTCAACCGTCTACGACCGTAGTTTGGTCAGTGTCAGACGTTGGGTTCGCGAAGCAGAGCTCCTAAGTCATTCTACCTGCATAACTACGCACACAGAACACTATTAGCTAATAAAAATTGTTAATTTTTTTTCAAGTAGGCGATAAATGACCGTATCGAAGATAGCTTAGGGAATAATCGATCTGCAGGTAAGCAGATTAATGCTTACCGAGCAAGATCCAAGCTGATATATTAGTAGGGTGATTTCGTTCTAGGAAAGCATATATAAAAATGCTTATCGCAAAGACAGACAAAATTTAATGAGCATTTCTGACAGGTATGCATATTGTTGCACGAAAAATTCTTAGGCCTATCGTAGCCCATACATAAGGTATTTCAGTCACGCTATGATGCTGACTTTTGAACGAGCTTCTCTTTAGCCACCTGCAATGAACACACTGTGAAAATGAACACGTAAGTAGTAGATATTTTCCCATGGTTCTCAATGTCATTAGATAGAAAAATATATACTTGATAGAAAAGACGGTTTAGAAGATCCTTTCTTGCACTTTTTGGCAACAAAATCTGTCTCCTTCAAAGTTTATACTTGTGCAAAGGGTAGTTTTCGATTTTGAAAACAATTTTAACTTCTGAACTATTTTTGAGCCGAGGGAGCTTTTAAACGTGATTTCAGGGATTCAAAACTGCAAGGCGTTTTTTTCCGTACAAGAAAAATTATTGATTTCTATATGCCATTAAGGAAACGTCCTACAGGGCTAATTAATTATTGCAGTATACATGGACCATTTTGTGTATTTCCAATTAGCATTCCCACATGAACGAAGACGATACTTTTTTAATATAGATTGCCCGATTTTAACAAACCCGACAATTAGAAACGTTTTTAAAGCCGTAAATTAGAGTATCTTCGAGTATAAAATCTGAAAAAGGCTCACTACTATCAAATGACTGCGAGAAAGAGTCCGTTTTATGCATCTTTTCGATCAACTAAACTTCAATGTACAGGAATATCCAAATAGGCACGAGAAAAATGAATACTACATAAGTAGAAATCGCGTATATACTATAGTTTTTACAGACTTTTGGAAAGAGGATCGTTCAACGGCCCGCAACCAGAAGAGACTAAAATATCTATGGGGGGCAGTAAAGTTACAATCACGACCTTAATAGTAGATAAAATGCGATTCCCAGGTGGTAAGACAGAAGAAGCAGGAGCATCCACCGCGAGAGGTATATTGGTTGTCTGACGTTTCGAGTAGTTGTTTCGCCTACCCATCTTCAGAGACTGTATAATCATGTTCCTACCTCCCATTTTATGCCACTGTTCGCATTGCTCCTGGTCTGTCAACCCTGTCTGTGCACTGTCCCCTCGTGTCGCCGGTGTCGTCACCCCCGCCGATCGCCTGTTCAGCCGCGTCAGCTTGTGACGGCCGTGGCGTCCCACTACGGCTTGGTTCACCCCGGCCGTCGTCACACCTGCTAACCCCCTGTGATGCCGTATCAGCCGGGGTTTCACTGTGGCATGGTCTAGCCCCATCCTCGCTGGCCGCGGAGATAGTTTGCGGCCCCGGATGTTCCATGCCATCTCCTGACAGGAAGGCTCTTAACACTAGATAGGGGCCGGCAGATTAATGTGGCGGTTTTCTGAGCAGTCTTTAGACGCCCAGGCTTTCTTTATCTGCCTTGTGTGATCGTCACCTCGGTCCACAATTTCAGCGCCATCAAAGTTAAAGATGCGCCCGTCGGCGCAGCATGGGCTGCCACATCTGACTTTGGGTCCAACCTTTGTACGGCCAACTGATGCTCGAGCATTCGCGTTTATAGCTGTCGCCCGGTTTCTCCAACGTATTTGCATATCCTGCAGCTGCAATAAAGTCGGTAGATGACGGTTGACTTCTCCCAATGAGGACTGAGGTTTTTGGCCGCATCCCGTGCTGGCGGATTGTTGAGGTAGGCTTGTGGGCAACTCATATTCCGAGAGGTGCTTGGGATCTAGCTACGGTTTCGGAGATCCTTTTAATGTACGGAATACTCCACCATTACTTTGGCTCACAACTCTCTTCGTTCTGCGTTCCCGGTGGCATACGATTACATTCAATGAGCGTTCCCGGATAGCCGTCGGCTGCCAATATTTCCCGGAGAAGCTTCATCTCGCCCCATTTAGGCGCTGGCGTGCTGCAGTGAGTTTCTACCCGTCCGTATAGCGTGCGTATACAAATTCGTTTGTGCTGCAGCGGTTGGTTGCTGTTGTGACTCAGCATTTGGAACGTGTTCGTTGGTTTTCGATAGACTGACGATGCCATTTTGCCATCCGATTCGTGGCAGGCGCTAACATCCAAGAACGGAAGTCTGCCCTCTACTTCATCTTCCATCGTGAACTGTAGGACGGGTAAAATCAAGTTTAGGCGCTCTTTACAATGGGCGATTTCGTGCTGATTGATAATGACGAAAGTGTCGTCAAAGCAGCGTGCCCAAAATGTGGGTTCATCCTCTTCGAAAAGCCGTCTCTCGAGCTTTTGCAGAACCATCTCGGCAATGAGCCCAGAGATTGGGGACTCTATCGGGACGCCCCTGTCGAGTGAACTGTCATTTGCGAGCACAACGTGAGGAACCTCAGCTTCTGGAATAACCAGTTTGAAAGCCCATATGTGGGCGTACCTTGCAGGGAAACGATTGGTCGTAGGGGAACGTCTGGCTTGTGTATTTTTGGGAGGCCGTAGAAGCGTGCCATAGCTGCTTCTGTGGGCTTCACCATATATCAGTCCCTGACGGTGATGACTTTGTATTTCTTTAATCGAGCCAAGGTTCTGCTTACCTTCGCCAGTAGTGAATTTAGACTGGCGGTGTCGCTGAATTTGTAGGAATCCCGATCATCGAGGGGCGTTTGGATTTTGTTTCGGTAGCCCACCTCTTCAAGGGCTACCCTTAACCGACCTTTGTCCACAGGTAAAATCACTAGTTGGCATCTGTTTTAGCTACCTTAAGGGCATTTTGCTCCTCTTTTACCAGCGAATGGGTTTTCCGATGTGACTATGAGCAGAGAGGTGACTTGATGTCATAAGAGGTCCTTGGCTTCGTCTGTGACACCGGGGCGGTGTAGCGCCGATTCGAAGGAGGCAATGAAGGTGACCGGATTAGCATTGGTTGTGTTAAAACCGGATCCACGTTGCAGAACTTTTGTTTGAGTCTCGGTAAGCCGTTTCGACGAGCGGTTGTGTACTAAGGTTTGCTCGATCTCCAGTTATTGTGCGGTCTGCAGTTCCCCTAAATTCTGCCGATAAGTCTGCATCTCTTATCGCACGCTTCTGTCGCTCCAAGAATAGCAGAGTGTTCTCTACTGAGTCAGCTGTCGCCTCAGCTGTACGACCCTACCTATAAGATCCTTTCGATCCATAAGCAAAGTTTGCGTACGTCAGTCAAAATTTGATGGGATAGCACATCTTATGTATAACCGTCTCCTTAAAGTCCTCAAATCACCGAATGCAAATCTTAGTCCTTAAACCGCATATTGCTAATTTTGACATCTCGCTAAGCGAAATTCGAACGCCTTCGAGAAACACCTTCGTCACTGAACTAATGGGTCTCACAGCACGTAAACTGAAATTTGGAATAGTCAATTGCATCGTGGTTCAACTCCGGAAGCAACGTTTCATGATCTATTTACAAAACGATACATTATCATTCTTGCCAGTTTATCAAAAGTAGACAAATTGGAAACGAAAATTGCGCCTATTTTAAAAGATTGGTAATGGAAATATTACGCGCTTCCCTGATTTCATTTTGTAAACATTGATCACCATCGAACGGCATCGAAAAGAAAGTGTTAGCGGTACAAAACAAAAATTTCCACAATCTTGCATCGAAAGATTTATGTTTTCATCCCTTCAATATTGAATGTATAAAAAATTGTTAATCTACTTTGTCCTGCTGAGTACTTTTCGACGTACCAAGTAAGACCGTAATACTAGTATTCAACTTCCAGCTTGCACTTCATCCAACGAGTTGGAGGGCCTCAAACGAAATCTTCGAAAGCACGAGAGCGACTGTGGGATAAGAGACTGAACCACCATGTGTGTTTAAGCGATCGATTTTTCCAAACACTCAGGATAGTTTGGCACACTCGGAATTGGTGTAAGCCTTTCGACAGAGCGTATTCCACAAGTTCAAGACCCTCCACACTGAAGAGGATGCACCAAGAGCACCCCAACCCTCTTTGAAATTCTTCAGATCTAGCAGAAATCTCAGGGAGAGAGGGGGAGAGAGGGGGAGGGAGAGAGAGAGAGAGAGAGAGAGAGAGAGAGAGAGAGAGAGAGAGAGAGAGAGAGAGAGTAATTGACAGAGTCACAGTAGCGGCGCCTGGTGTGACAAGAAGGCGTTTAGCCCTCAAGTCGACAGTGCCTGACCGTTGTCTGCTCAGACATCGTGGTCTGCGAGGCGACATTTCGCCAAGCCAACCTAACTGCAAAAATGGCTTATTTGTTGACGTAGACTTACGCTGCATCAACCTTGTACACACCTAGTCCCCGCACAAGGGGAAGAAAAGCAGAGGTGGCAGAATGCGCATGTGGCTGGCACGACCGAATCCCCTAAGTGTGTCGCCAGCTCGAAGTCCACAGTATGCACATGGGCCCAGTATGCGAGGGCTACAATCGTTTTCCGGTTGCTTTTACCAAAAGTGGCATAGTTGAGGCCGCTAACGTGGAACATTCTAATCGGAGGCTAAATATTTTCTGATTTTCACGAGGGTATTTTACTGTTAGCTATTTCGGAACATTTTCAGGTTCGTTACTGTAAATACTACGAGAAGAGGCATGCGGTCCGGCGATGGATTTATTAGTACACATCCTGGATGGTTTGACGAATTTTGAGTGATTGCCACCACTAATCCGAGTTTGCGTCGAGGTAGATACCGAATCCTTATTCCTTTTGTCCGACAACAACGAATGCTTATGCGGCCCTATTAACTCGGCATCAAATGTTAGCCCCAACGAACACAAAGGAAGAGAGAGATTGCAGTGGGGTTAGCGTTAAGGTCAACCTAAAGGCGCGTAATGCGGTTTCAGGTACCGGTTCATAAGCTAAAGAACCCACGAAGGGTTGGCCATTCCGACAGAATACGAAACCGTGCCTTATGTTATTCTTGAAACGTTGAGTTAGGTAAATATATACTGTAAAGACAACTTAGAGAGCAAATGAACAAAAAACCATTCAGGTCCTATTAACCAGGCAACTAATGCTAAACTCTACAAACACAATGGATAGGGTAAGGGGGAGTTTGGTGTGCAGTTTGGCGTGAATAGGTAGGCATCCATTGTAGTCTAATTTAGTGATAAAAAATCAACTTGCCTGATGGATGACGGTGTGCATATACATTTCTTTTCATTGCCAACGCATCACCACCATTTATTCTCCTTTAAATTGTCTTGCCATCGTTGCCGTTTGAATGCCTACTTATCCATTAAGTGATTTTATAGGATCACAAACTAGCTCTATGCTAGTTATAGCAGTCGCAGCACCAGTTGATGCCTCAGGACATTTCGTTGATATTTTAGTTTTCAGAAAACATATATTTGGCAGCATTCAAAGACTGCCCTATGTGCTGAACTTTTAGTGCTTTTTAGTGATTCCGTTGAGCAGACTTGGTGCTAGGAAACCTCAAGTCTTGTGGAATAGATCAGATACACTAATGGAGAATTTGGAGCACCTGAAAAAAAAACCAACACGTGAACAGGACTCCTCTTTCCTTCCGACGAGACAGGATTATTTAAATAAGCAATTTTAGCAACCGTTACGTTGGTTCTTGCATTTGTGTGATTTTTACTGAGTTCACTCTTAATTAAAAATGCTTCAAATGGCGTCACTGGGAGTAAGCGTTTATGGAAATGACGCGAATGCTCGGGAAGAAAGTCTCTAATCGGGTCGAGCAGTTTTCTACACTATGAAGTTTGCTTGAACCTGGGAAAAAAATTAATTTTCAGTCAGGTAATCTACTAGGAGCTCAGTCACCTCCATGAAAGTAAAAGCGTGGGTGGCCATTACTGGCCTGCATGTTAGGCACAAGGGATTTAAAGTATCGAGGAAATCTTTTAAAAAAATACTTCAAGATTCTTATTTGTCCAAAAATGTGTGCATAGCTTAGTAAAATTCCTTGCGAAAAGCCGGCTAAGAATCGGCCTCAATAGCACTGCAAAACACTTTAACCGGAATTGCAGCAGATTTGACCATATTGGAGGAAAAGTTTAATTCGACAGCTGGAGCCGCTTTGCGCATACCAACCGCATTGGTTCGCCTGGATGACACGCCTGCTGTGAAGATTACGGCTCCGGTGATAGCCTATCACCGCGGGATTAATAATGACCTTTGAATATCGGCTGTAAACCACAAATCTCGGGCGAAAACCACGCACTCACACACGTCAGTTTGACCATCGTTAACCCAACAATGTCCACCGTATGTTCCACAAAAGGCTGGAACGGAGTTTTGTGTGCAAATTTGTTAAAAGTGATAGAAGACGTACGCTGCGACGATCTCAGCTGTGTGTTTGTGCTCCAGGCACTGGTTCACCAGTCTCTGTGCGATGGATTCGCAATTGACCGACTAGGCCGATGCGTGAGGTGAATTTGCGGTCGCATTGAGGATAGTTTAGGAGAGAGTCCCCATCGCTGATGATGGTGGTGGTGGTAGTGAAGGCGAAGGTGGTGGTGGTTGCTGTGGTGGA
>WEDG01012814.1:0-18596 GCA_017591395.1 Schistocephalus solidus
CTCACCGGCACAGGTCATTACTGCCATATCCTACTTACTACCGTCAATACCTACCGTTAGCAGTCCCTTCCTCAGTTCACCATGTCTACTCACCGACACATGTCATTACTGCCATATCTAACTTACTACCGTCAATACCTACCGTTGGCGAGTCCTTCCTCAGTTCACCATGTCTACTCACCGACACATGTCATTACTGCCATATCTAACTTACTACCGTCAATACCTACCGTTAGCAGTCCCTTCCTCAGTTCACCATGTCTACTCCACCGACACATGTCATTACTGCCATATCTAACTTACTACCGTCAATACCTACCGTTAGCAGTCCCTTTCCTCAGTTCACCATGTCTACTCACCGACACATGTCATTTACTGCCATATCTAACTTACTACCGTCAATACCTACCGTTAGCAGTCCCTTCCTCAGTTCACCATGTCTACTCACCCGACACATGTCATTACTGCCATATCTAACTTACTACCGTCAATACCTACCGTTAGCAGTCCCTTTCCTCAGTTCACCATGTCTACTCACCGACACATGTCATTACTGCCATATCTAACTTACTGCCGTCAATACCTACCGTTAGCAGTCCTTCCTCAGTTCACCATGTCTACTCACCGACACATGTCATTACTGCCATATCTAACTTACTACCGTCAATACCTACCGTTAGCAGTCCCCGCTCTCAGTTCACCATGTCTACTCACCGACACATGTCATTACTGCCATATCTAACTTACTACCGTCAATACCTACCGTTAGCAGTCCCTTCCTCAGTTCACCATGTCTACTCACCGACTACGTGTCATTACTGCCATATCTAACTTACTACCGTCAATACCTACCGTTGGCAGTCCCTTTCCTCAGTTCACCATGTCTACTCACCGACACATGTCATTACTGCCATATCTAACTTTACTACCGTCAATACCTACCGTTAGCAGTCCCTTCCTCAGTCCACCATGTCTACTCACCTTCTCATTACTGCCATAACTGACTTACTACCGTCAATAACTTCCGTTAGCAGTACCTTCCTCAGTTCACCATGTCTATTCACCGAAACATGTCATTACTGCCATATCTAACTTACTACCGTCAATACCTACCGTTAGCAGTCCTTCCTCAGTTCACCATGTCTACTCACCGACACATGTCATTACTGCCATATCTAACTTACTACCGTCAATACCTACCGTTAGCAGTCCTTCCTCAGTTCACCATGTCTACTCACCGACACATGTCATTACTGCCATATCTAACTTACTACCGTCAATACCTACCGTTAGCAGTCCCTTCCTCAGTTCACTCATGTCTGCTCACCGATTTCATTACTGCCATATCTAACTTACTACCGTCAATACCTACCGTTAGCAGTCCCTTCCTCAGTTCACCATGTCTACTCACCGACACATGTCATTACTGCCATATCTAACTTACCGTCAATACCTACCGTTAGCAGTCCCTTCCTCAGTTCACCATGTCTACTCACCGACATGTCATTACTGCCATATCTAACTTACTACCGTCAATACCTACCGTTAGCAGTCCCTTCCTCAGTTCACCATGTCTACTCACCGACACATGTCATTACTGCCATATCTAACTTACCGTCAACCTACCTGGTCCCTTCGGTGTTCACTCATGTAATCTACTCCGCGACATGTCATTACTGCCATATCTAACTTACTACCGTCAATACCTACCGTTAGCAGTCCTTCCTCAGTTCACCATGTCTACTCACCGACACATGTCATTACTGCCATATCTAACTTACTACCGTCAATACCTACCGTTAGCAGTCCTTCCTCAGTTCACCATGTCTACTCACCGACACATGTCATTGCGCCATATCACTACCTGTCAATACCTGTACCGTTAGCAGTCCCTTCCTCAGTTCACCATGTCTACTCACCGACACATGTCATTACTGCCATATCTAACTTACTACCGTCAATACCTACCGTTAGCAGTCCCTTTCCTCAGTTCACCATGTCTACTCACCGACACATGTCATTACTGCCATATCTAACTTACTACCGTCAATACCTACCGTTAGCAGTCCCTTCCTCAGTTCACCATGTCTACTCACCGACACATGTCATTACTGCCATATCTAACTTACTACCGTCAATACCTACCGTTAGCAGTCCCTTCCTCAGTTCACCATGTCTACTCACCGACACATGTCATTACTGCCATATCTAACTTACTACCGTCAATACCTACCGTTAGCAGTCCCTTCCTCAGTTCACCATGTCTACTCACCGACACATGCCATCGTACTGCCATATCTAACTTACTACCGTCAATACCTACCGTTAGCAGTCCCTTCCTCAGTTCACCATGTCTACTCACCGACACGTGTCATTACTGCCATATCTAACTTACTACCGTCAATACCTACCGTTAGCAGTCCCTTCCTCAGTTCACCATGTCTACTCACCGACACATGTCATTACTGCCATATCTAACTTACTACCGTCAATACCTACCGTTAGCAGTCCCTTCCTCAGTTCACCATGTCTACTCACCGACACATGTCATTACTGCCATATCTAACTTACTACCGTCAATACCTACCGTTAGCAGTCCCTTCCTCAGTTCACCATGTCTACTCACCGACACATGTCATTACTGCCATATCTAACTTACTACCGTCAATACCTACCGTTAGCAGTCCCTTCCTCAGTTCACCATGTCTACTCACCGACACATGTCATTACTGCCATATCTAACTTACTACCGTCAATACCTACCGTTAGCAGTCCTTCCTCAGTTCACCATGTCTACTCACCGACACATGTCATTACTGCCATATCTAACTTACTACCGTCAATACCTACCGTTAGCAGTCCCTTCCTCAGTTCACCATGTCTACTCACCGACACATGTCATTACTGCCATATCTAACTTACTACCGTCAATACCTACCGTTAGCAGTCCCTTCCTCAGTTCACCATGTCTACTCACCGACACATGTCATTACTGCCATATCTAACTTACTACCGTCAATACCTACCGTTAGCAGTCCCTTCCTCAGTTCACCATGTCTACTCACCGACACATGTCATTACTGCCATATCTAACTTACTACCGTCAATACCTACCGTTAGCAGTCCTTCCTCAGTTCACCATGTCTACTCACCGACACATGTCATTACTGCCATCTAACTTATCCTACCGTTAGCGTCCTTCCTCAGTTCACCATGCTCATTGCCATATCTAACTACTACCGTATACCTACCGTTAGCAGTCCCTTCCTCAGTTCACCATGTCTACTCACCGACACATGTCATTACTGCCATATCTAACTTACTACCGTCAATACCTACCGTTAGCAGTCCTTCCTCAGTTCACCATGTCTACTCACCGACACATGTCATTACTGCCATATCTAACTTACTACCGTCAATACCTACCGTTAGCAGTCCCTTTCCTCAGTTCACCATGTCTACTCACCGACACATGTCATTACTGCCATATCTAACTTACTACCGTCAATACCTACCGTTAGCAGTCCCTTCCTCAGTTCACCATGTCTACTCACCGACACATGTCATTACTGCCATATCTAACTTACTACCGTCAATACCTACCGTTAGCAGTCCCTTCCTCAGTTCACCATGTCTACTCACCGACACATGTCATTACTGCCATATCTAACTTACTACCGTCAATACCTACCGTTAGCAGTCCCTTCCTCAGTTCACCATGTCTACTCACCGACACATGTCATTACTGCCATATCTAACTTACTACCGTCAATACCTACCGTTAGCAGTCCTTCCTCAGTTCACCATGTCTACTCACCGACACATGTCATTACTGCCATATCTAACTTACTACCGTCAATACCTACCGTTAGCAGTCCCTTCCTCAGTTCACCATGTCTACTCACCGACACATGTCATTACTGCCATATCTAACTTACTACCGTCAATACCTACCGTTAGCAGTCCCTTCCTCAGTTCACCATGTCTACTCACCGACACATGTCATTACTGCCATATCTAACTTACTACCGTCAATACCTACCGTTAGCAGTCCCTTCCTCAGTTCACCATGTCTACTCACCGACACATGTCATTACTGCCATATCTAACTTACTACCGTCAATACCTACCGTTAGCAGTCCCTTCCTCAGTTCACCATGTCTACTCACCGACACATGTCATTACTGCCATATCTAACTTACTACCGTCAATACCTACCGTTAGCAGTCCCTTCCTCAGTTCACCATGTCTACTCACCGACACATGTCATTACTGCCATATCTAACTTACTACCGTCAATACCTACCGTTAGCAGTCCCTTCCTCAGTTCACCATGTCTACTCACCGACACATGTCATTACTGCCATATCTAACTTACTACCGTCAATACCTACCGTTAGCAGTCCCTTTCCTCAGTTCACCATGTCTACTCACCGACACATGTCATTACTGCCATATCTAACTTACTACCGTCAATACCTACCGTTAGCAGTCCCTTCCTCAGTTCACCATGTCTACTCACCGACACATGTCATTACTGCCATATCTAACTTACTACCGTCAATACCTACCGTTAGCAGTCCCTTCCTCAGTTCACCATGTCTACTCACCGACACATGTCATTACTGCCATATCTAACTTACTACCGTCAATACCTACCGTTAGCAGTCCCTTCCTCAGTTCACCATGTCTACTCACCGACACATGTCATTACTGCCATATCTAACTTACTACCGTCAATACCTACCGTTAGCAGTCCCTTCCTCAGTTCACCATGTCTACTCACCGACACATGTCATTACTGCCATATCTAACTTACTACCGTCAATACCTACCGTTAGCAGTCCCTTCCTCAGTTCACCATGTCTACTCACCGACACATGTCATTACTGCCATATCTAACTTACTACCGTCAATACCTACCGTTAGCAGTCCCTTCCTCAGTTCACCATGTCTACTCACCGACACATGTCATTACTGCCATATCTAACTTACTACCGTCAATACCTACCGTTAGCAGTCCCTTCCTCAGTTCACCATGTCTACTCACCGACACATGTCATTACTGCCATATCTAACTTACTACCGTCAATACCTACCGTTAGCAGTCCCTTCCTCAGTTCACCATGTCTACTCACCGACACATGTCATTACTGCCATATCTAACTTACTACCGTCAATACCTACCGTTAGCAGTCCCTTCCTCAGTTCACCATGTCTACTCACCGACACATGTCATTACTGCCATATCTAACTTACTACCGTCAATACCTACCGTTAGCAGTCCCTTCCTCAGTTCACCATGTCTACTCACCGACACATGTCATTACTGCCATATCTAACTTACTACCGTCAATACCTACCGTTAGCAGTCCCTTCCTCAGTTCACCATGTCTACTCACCGACACATGTCATTACTGCCATATCTAACTTACTACCGTCAATACCTACCGTTAGCAGTCCCTTCCTCAGTTCACCATGTCTACTCACCGACACATGTCATTACTGCCATATCTAACTTACTACCGTCAATACCTACCGTTAGCAGTCCCTTCCTCAGTTCACCATGTCTACTCACCGACACATGTCATTACTGCCATATCTAACTTACTACCGTCAATACCTACCGTTAGCAGTCCCTTCCTCAGTTCACCATGTCTACTCACCGACACATGTCATTACTGCCATATCTAACTTACTACCGTCAATACCTACCGTTAGCAGTCCCTTCCTCAGTTCACCATGTCTACTCACCGACACATGTCATTACTGCCATATCTAACTTACTACCGTCAATACCTACCGTTAGCAGTCCCTTCCTCAGTTCACCATGTCTACTCACCGACACATGTCATTACTGCCATATCTAACTTACTACCGTCAATACCTACCGTTAGCAGTCCCTTCCTCAGTTCACCATGTCTACTCACCGACACATGTCATTACTGCCATATCTAACTTACTACCGTCAATACCTACCGTTAGCAGTCCCTTCCTCAGTTCACCATGTCTACTCACCGACACATGTCATTACTGCCATATCTAACTTACTACCGTCAATACCTACCGTTAGCAGTCCTTCCTCAGTTCACCATGTCTACTCACCGACACATGTCATTACTGCCATATCTAACTTACTACCGTCAATACCTACCGTTAGCAGTCCCTTCCTCAGTTCACCATGTCTACTCACCGACACATGTCATTACTGCCATATCTAACTTACTACCGTCAATACCTACCGTTAGCAGTCCCTTCCTCAGTTCACCATGTCTACTCACCGACACATGTCATTACTGCCATATCTAACTTACTACCGTCAATACCTACCGTTAGCAGTCCCTTCCTCAGTTCACCATGTCTACTCACCGACACATGTCATTACTGCCATATCTAACTTACTACCGTCAATACCTACCGTTAGCAGTCCCTTCCTCAGTTCACCATGTCTACTCACCGACACATGTCATTACTGCCATATCTAACTTACTACCGTCAATACCTACCGTTAGCAGTCCCTTCCTCAGTTCACCATGTCTACTCACCGACACATGTCATTACTGCCATATCTAACTTACTACCGTCAATACCTACCGTTAGCAGTCCCTTCCTCAGTTCACCATGTCTACTCACCGACACATGTCATTACTGCCATATCTAACTTACTACCGTCAATACCTACCGTTAGCAGTCCCTTCCTCAGTTCACCATGTCTACTCACCGACACATGTCATTACTGCCATATCTAACTTACTACCGTCAATACCTACCGTTAGCAGTCCCTTCCTCAGTTCACCATGTCTACTCACCGACACATGTCATTACTGCCATATCTAACTTACTACCGTCAATACCTACCGTTAGCAGTCCCTTTCCTCAGTTCACCATGTCTACTCACCGACACATGTCATTACTGCCATATCTAACTTACTACCGTCAATACCTACCGTTAGCAGTCCCTTCCTCAGTTCACCATGTCTACTCACCGACACATGTCATTACTGCCATATCTAACTTACTACCGTCAATACCTACCGTTAGCAGTCCCTTTCCTCAGTTCACCATGTCTACTCACCGACACATGTCATTACTGCCATATCTAACTTACTACCGTCAATACCTACCGTTAGCAGTCCCTTCCTCAGTTCACCATGTCTACTCACCGACACATGTCATTACTGCCATATCTAACTTACTACCGTCAATACCTACCGTTAGCAGTCCCTTTCCTCAGTTCACCATGTCTACTCACCGACACATGTCATTACTGCCATATCTAACTTACTACCGTCAATACCTACCGTTAGCAGTCCCTTCCTCAGTTCACCATGTCTACTCACCGACACATGTCATTACTGCCATATCTAACTTACTACCGTCAATACCTACCGTTAGCAGTCCCTTCCTCAGTTCACCATGTCTACTCACCGACACATGTCATTACTGCCATATCTAACTTACTACCGTCAATACCTACCGTTAGCAGTCCCTTCCTCAGTTCACCATGTCTACTCACCGACACATGTCATTACTGCCATATCTAACTTACTACCGTCAATACCTACCGTTAGCAGTCCCTTTCCTCAGTTCACCATGTCTACTCACCGACACATGTCATTACTGCCATATCTAACTTACTACCGTCAATACCTACCGTTAGCAGTCCCTTCCTCAGTTCACCATGTCTACTCACCGACACATGTCATTACTGCCATATCTAACTTACTACCGTCAATACCTACCGTTAGCAGTCCCTTCCTCAGTTCACCATGTCTACTCACCGACACATGTCATTACTGCCATATCTAACTTACTACCGTCAATACCTACCGTTAGCAGTCCCTTCCTCAGTTCACCATGTCTACTCACCGACACATGTCATTACTGCCATATCTAACTTACTACCGTCAATACCTACCGTTAGCAGTCCCTTCCTCAGTTCACCATGTCTACTCACCGACACATGTCATTACTGCCATATCTAACTTACTACCGTCAATACCTACCGTTAGCAGTCCCTTCCTCAGTTCACCATGTCTACTCACCGACACATGTCATTACTGCCATATCTAACTTACTACCGTCAATACCTACCGTTAGCAGTCCCTTCCTCAGTTCACCATGTCTACTCACCGACACATGTCATTACTGCCATATCTAACTTACTACCGTCAATACCTACCGTTAGCAGTCCCTTCCTCAGTTCACCATGTCTACTCACCGACACATGTCATTACTGCCATATCTAACTTACTACCGTCAATACCTACCGTTAGCAGTCCCTTCCTCAGTTCACCATGTCTACTCACCGACACATGTCATTACTGCCATATCTAACTTACTACCGTCAATACCTACCGTTAGCAGTCCCTTCCTCAGTTCACCATGTCTACTCACCGACACATGTCATTACTGCCATATCTAACTTACTACCGTCAATACCTACCGTTAGCAGTCCCTTTCCTCAGTTCACCATGTCTACTCACCGACACATGTCATTACTGCCATATCTAACTTACTACCGTCAATACCTACCGTTAGCAGTCCCTTTCCTCAGTTCACCATGTCTACTCACCGACACATGTCATTACTGCCATATCTAACTTACTACCGTCAATACCTACCGTTAGCAGTCCCTTCCTCAGTTCACCATGTCTACTCACCGACACATGTCATTACTGCCATATCTAACTTACTACCGTCAATACCTACCGTTAGCAGTCCCTTCCTCAGTTCACCATGTCTACTCACCGACACATGTCATTACTGCCATATCTAACTTACTACCGTCAATACCTACCGTTAGCAGTCCCTTCCTCAGTTCACCATGTCTACTCACCGACACATGTCATTACTGCCATATCTAACTTACTACCGTCAATACCTACCGTTAGCAGTCCCTTTCCTCAGTTCACCATGTCTACTCACCGACACATGTCATTACTGCCATATCTAACTTACTACCGTCAATACCTACCGTTAGCAGTCCCTTTCCTCAGTTCACCATGTCTACTCACCGACACATGTCATTACTGCCATATCTAACTTACTACCGTCAATACCTACCGTTAGCAGTCCCTTCCTCAGTTCACCATGTCTACTCACCGACACATGTCATTACTGCCATATCTAACTTACTACCGTCAATACCTACCGTTAGCAGTCCCTTCCTCAGTTCACCATGTCTACTCACCGACACATGTCATTACTGCCATATCTAACTTACTACCGTCAATACCTACCGTTAGCAGTCCCTTCCTCAGTTCACCATGTCTACTCACCGACACATGTCATTACTGCCATATCTAACTTACTACCGTCAATACCTACCGTTAGCAGTCCCTTTCCTCAGTTCACCATGTCTACTCACCGACACATGTCATTACTGCCATATCTAACTTACTACCGTCAATACCTACCGTTAGCAGTCCCTTCCTCAGTTCACCATGTCTACTCACCGACACATGTCATTACTGCCATATCTAACTTACTACCGTCAATACCTACCGTTAGCAGTCCCTTCCTCAGTTCACCATGTCTACTCACCGACACATGTCATTACTGCCATATCTAACTTACTACCGTCAATACCTACCGTTAGCAGTCCCTTTCCTCAGTTCACCATGTCTACTCACCGACACATGTCATTACTGCCATATCTAACTTACTACCGTCAATACCTACCGTTAGCAGTCCCTTCCTCAGTTCACCATGTCTACTCACCGACACATGTCATTACTGCCATATCTAACTTACTACCGTCAATACCTACCGTTAGCAGTCCCTTCCTCAGTTCACCATGTCTACTCACCGACACATGTCATTACTGCCATATCTAACTTACTACCGTCAATACCTACCGTTAGCAGTCCCTTCCTCAGTTCACCATGTCTACTCACCGACACATGTCATTACTGCCATATCTAACTTACTACCGTCAATACCTACCGTTAGCAGTCCCTTTCCTCAGTTCACCATGTCTACTCACCGACACATGTCATTACTGCCATATCTAACTTACTACCGTCAATACCTACCGTTAGCAGTCCCTTCCTCAGTTCACCATGTCTACTCACCGACACATGTCATTACTGCCATATCTAACTTACTACCGTCAATACCTACCGTTAGCAGTCCCTTCCTCAGTTCACCATGTCTACTCACCGACACATGTCATTACTGCCATATCTAACTTACTACCGTCAATACCTACCGTTAGCAGTCCCTTCCTCAGTTCACCATGTCTACTCACCGACACATGTCATTACTGCCATATCTAACTTACTACCGTCAATACCTACCGTTAGCAGTCCCTTTCCTCAGTTCACCATGTCTACTCACCGACACATGTCATTACTGCCATATCTAACTTACTACCGTCAATACCTACCGTTAGCAGTCCCTTCCTCAGTTCACCATGTCTACTCACCGACACATGTCATTACTGCCATATCTAACTTACTACCGTCAATACCTACCGTTAGCAGTCCCTTCCTCAGTTCACCATGTCTACTCACCGACACATGTCATTACTGCCATATCTAACTTACTACCGTCAATACCTACCGTTAGCAGTCCCTTCCTCAGTTCACCATGTCTACTCACCGACACATGTCATTACTGCCATATCTAACTTACTACCGTCAATACCTACCGTTAGCAGTCCCTTCCTCAGTTCACCATGTCTACTCACCGACACATGTCATTACTGCCATATCTAACTTACTACCGTCAATACCTACCGTTAGCAGTCCCTTCCTCAGTTCACCATGTCTACTCACCGACACATGTCATTACTGCCATATCTAACTTACTACCGTCAATACCTACCGTTAGCAGTCCCTTCCTCAGTTCACCATGTCTACTCACCGACACATGTCATTACTGCCATATCTAACTTACTACCGTCAATACCTACCGTTAGCAGTCCCTTCCTCAGTTCACCATGTCTACTCACCGACACATGTCATTACTGCCATATCTAACTTACTACCGTCAATACCTACCGTTAGCAGTCCCTTCCTCAGTTCACCATGTCTACTCACCGACACATGTCATTACTGCCATATCTAACTTACTACCGTCAATACCTACCGTTAGCAGTCCCTTCCTCAGTTCACCATGTCTACTCACCGACACATGTCATTACTGCCATATCTAACTTACTACCGTCAATACCTACCGTTAGCAGTCCCTTCCTCAGTTCACCATGTCTACTCACCGACACATGTCATTACTGCCATATCTAACTTACTACCGTCAATACCTACCGTTAGCAGTCCCTTCCTCAGTTCACCATGTCTACTCACCGACACATGTCATTACTGCCATATCTAACTTACTACCGTCAATACCTACCGTTAGCAGTCCCTTCCTCAGTTCACCATGTCTACTCACCGACACATGTCATTACTGCCATATCTAACTTACTACCGTCAATACCTACCCGTTAGCAGTCCCTTCCTCAGTTCACCATGTTACTCACACATGCATGTCATTACCGCCATATCTAACTACTACCGTCAATACCTACTGTTAGAAGTCCCATTCGTCAGTTCAGCATGTCAACTCACGACGCATGTCATTACTGCCATATCTAACTTACCGTCAATACTACCGTTAGCAGTCCCTTCCTCAGTTCACCATGTCTACTCACCGACACATGTCATTACTGCCATATCTAACTTACTACCGTCAATACCTACCGTTAGCAGTCCCTTCCTCAGTTCACCATGTCTACTCACCGACACATGTCATTACTGCCATATCTAACTTACTACCGTCAATACCTACCGTTAGCAGTCCTTCCTCAGTTCACCATGTCTACTCACCGACACATGTCATTACTGCCATATCTAACTTACTACCGTCAATACCTACCGTTAGCAGTCCCTTTCCTCAGTTCACCATGTCTACTCACCGACACATGTCATTACTGCCATATCTAACTTACTACCGTCAATACCTACCGTTAGCAGTCCCTTCCTCAGTTCACCATGTCTACTCACCGACACATGTCATTACTGCCATATCTAACTTACTACCGTCAATACCTACCGTTAGCAGTCCCTTCCTCAGTTCACCATGTCTACTCACCGACACATGTCATTACTGCCATATCTAACTTACTACCGTCAATACCTACCGTTAGCAGTCCCTTCCTCAGTTCACCATGTCTACTCACCGACACATGTCATTACTGCCATATCTAACTTACTACCGTCAATACCTACCGTTAGCAGTCCCTTCCTCAGTTCACCATGTCTACTCACCGACGCATGTCATTACTGCCATATCTAACTTACTACCGTCAATACCTACCGTTAGCAGTCCCTTTCCTCAGTTCACCATGTCTACTCACCGACACATGTCATTACTGCCATATCTAACTTACTACCGTCAATACCTACCGTTAGCAGTCCCTTCCTCAGTTCACCATGTCTACTCACCGACACATGTCATTACTGCCATATCTAACTTACTACCGTCAATACCTACCGTTAGCAGTCCCTTCCTCAGTTCACCATGTCTACTCACCGACACATGTCATTACTGCCATATCTAACTTACTACCGTCAATACCTACCGTTAGCAGTCCCTTCCTCAGTTCACCATGTCTACTCACCGACACATGTCATTACTGCCATATCTAACTTACTACCGTCAATACCTACCGTTAGCAGTCCCTTCCTCAGTTCACCATGTCTACTCACCGACACATGTCATTCCTGCCATATCTAACTTACTACCGTCAATACCTACCGTTAGCAGTCCCTTCCTCAGTTCACCATGTCTACTCACCGACACATGTCATTACTGCCATATCTAACTTACTACCGTCAATACCTACCGTTAGCAGTCCCTTCCTCAGTTCACCATGTCTACTCACCGACACATGTCATTACTGCCATATCTAACTTACTACCGTCAATACCTACCGTTAGCAGTCCCTTCCTCAGTTCACCATGTCTACTCACCGACACATGTCATTCCTGCCATATCTAACTTACTACCGTCAATACCTACCGTTAGCAGTCCCTTCCTCAGTTCACCATGTCTACTCACCGACACATGTCATTACTGCCATATCTAACTTACTACCGTCAATACCTACCGTTAGCAGTCCCTTCCTCAGTTCACCATGTCTACTCACCGACACATGTCATTACTGCCATATCTAACTTACTACCGTCAATACCTACCGTTAGCAGTCCTTCCTCAGTTCACCATGTCTACTCACCGACACATGTCATTACTGCCATATCTAACTTACTACCGTCAATACCTACCGTTAGCAGTCCCTTCCTCAGTTCACCATGTCTACTCACCGACACATGTCATTACTGCCATATCTAACTTACTACCGTCAATACCTACCGTTAGCAGTCCCTTCGTCAGTTCACCATGTCTACTCACCGACACATGTCATTCCTGCCATATCTAACTTACTACCGTCAATACCTACCGTTAGCAGTCCCTTCGTCAGTTCACCATGTCTACTCACCGACACATGTCATTACTGCCATATCTAACTTACTACCGTCAATACCTACCGTTAGCAGTCCCTTCATCAGTTCACCATGTCTACTCACCGACACATGTCATTCCTGCCATATCTAACTTACTACCGTCAATACCTACCGTTAGCAGTCCCTTCGTCAGTTCACCATGTCTACTCACCGACACATGTCATTCTGCCATATCTAACTTACTACCGTCAATACCTACCGTTAGCAGTCCCTTCGTCAGTTCACCATGTCAACTCACAGACGCATGTCATTACTGCCATATCTAACTTACTACCGTCAATACCTACCGTTAGAAGTCCCTTCGTCAGTTAAGCATGTCAACACAAAGACACATGTCATTCCTGCCATATCTAACTTACTACCATCAATACCTTCCTATAGCAGTCCCTTCGTCAGTTTACCATGTTTACTCACAGATGCATGTCATTACCGCCATATCTAACTTACACCGTCAATACGTACTGTAAGAAGTCCATTCGTCAGTTTAGCATGTCAACACAAAGACGCATGTCATTACTGCCATATCTAACTTTCTACCGTTAGAAGTCCCTTCGTCAGTTTACCATGTCTACTCACCGGCACATGTCATTCCTGCCATATCTAACTTACTACCGTCAATACCTACCGTTAGCAGTCCCTTCGTCAGTTTACCATGTTTACTCACAGATGCATGTCATTACCGCCATATCTAACTTACTACCGTCAATACCTACCGTTAGAAGTCCATTCGTCAGTTTAGCATGTCAACACAAAGACGCATGTCATTCCTGCAATATCTAACTTACTACCGTCAATACCTACCGTTAGCAGTCCCTTCGTCAGTTCACCATGTCTACTCACCGACACATGTCATTCCTGCCATATCTAACTTACTACCGTCAATACCTACCGTTAGCAGTCCCTTCGTCAGTTCACCATGTCTACTCACCGACACATGTCATTACTGCCATATCTAACTTACTACCGTCAATACCTACCGTTAGCAGTCCCTTCCTCAGTTCACCATGTCTACTCACCGACACATGTCATTACTGCCATATCTAACTTACTACCGTCAATACCTACCGTTAGCAGTCCCTTCGTCAGTTCACCATGTCTACTCACCGACACATGTCATTACTGCCATATCTAACTTACTACCGTCAATACCTACCGTTAGCAGTCCCTTCCTCAGTTCACCATGTCTACTCACCGACACATGTCATTACTGCCATATCTAACTTACTACCGTCAATACCTACCGTTAGCAGTCCCTTCCTCAGTTCACCATGTCTACTCACCGACACATGTCATTACTGCCATATCTAACTTACTACCGTCAATACCTACCGTTAGCAGTCCCTTCCTCAGTTCACCATGTCTACTCACCGACACATGTCATTACTGCCATATCTAACTTACTACCGTCAATACCTACCGTTAGCAGTCCCTTCCTCAGTTCACCATGTCTACTCACCGACACATGTCATTACTGCCATATCTAACTTACTACCGTCAATACCTACCGTTAGCAGTCCCTTCCTCAGTTCACCATGTCTACTCACCGACGCATGTCATTACTGCCATATCTAACTTACTACCGTCAATACCTACCGTTAGCAGTCCCTTCCTCAGTTCACCATGTCTACTCACCGACACATGTCATTACTGCCATATCTAACTTACTACCGTCAATACCTACCGTTAGCAGTCCCTTCCTCAGTTCACCATGTCTACTCACCGACACATGTCATTCCTGCCATATCTAACTTACTACCGTCAATACCTACCGTTAGCAGTCCCTTCCTCAGTTCACCATGTCTACTCACAGATGCATGTCATTACCGCCATATCTAACTTACTACCGTCAATACGTACTGTTAGCAGTCCCTTCGTCAGTTTCAGCATGTCAACTCACAGACGCATGTCATTCCTGCCATATCTAACTTACTACCGTCAATACCTACCGTTAGCAGTCCCTTCCTCAGTTCACCATGTCTACTCACCGACACATGTCATTACTGCCATATCTAACTTACTACCGTCAATACCTACCGTTAGCAGTCCCTTCCTCAGTTCACCATGTCTACTCACCGACACATGTCATTCCTGCCATATCTAACTTACTACCGTCAATACCTACCGTTAGCAGTCCCTTCGTCAGTTCACCATGTCTACTCACCGACACATGTCATTACTGCCATATCTAACTTACTACCGTCAATACCTACCGTTAGCAGTCCCTTCGTCAGTTCACCATGTCTACTCACCGACACATGTCATTACTGCCATATCTAACTTACTACCGTCAATACCTACCGTTAGCAGTCCCTTCCTCAGTTCACCATGTCTACTCACCGACACATGTCATTACTGCCATATCTAACTTACTACCGTCAATACCTACCGTTAGCAGTCCCTTTCCTCAGTTCACCATGTCTACTCACCGACACATGTCATTACTGCCATATCTAACTTACTACCGTCAATACCTACCGTTAGCAGTCCCTTCCTCAGTTCACCATGTCTACTCACCGACACATGTCATTACTGCCATATCTAACTTACTACCGTCAATACCTACCGTTAGAAGTCCCTTCCTCAGTTCACCATGTCTACTCACCGACACATGTCATTACTGCCATATCTAACTTACTACCGTCAATACCTACCGTTAGCAGTCCCTTCCTCAGTTCACCATGTCTACTCACCGACACATGTCATTCTGCCATATCTAACTTACTACCGTCAATACCTACCGTTAGCAGTCCCTTCCTCAGTTCACCATGTCTACTCACCGACACATGTCATTCCTGCCATATCTAACTTACTACCGTCAATACCTACCGTTAGCAGTCCCTTCCTCAGTTCACCATGTCTACTCACCGACACATGTCATTCCTGCCATATCTAACTTACTACCGTCAATACCTACCGTTAGCAGTCCCTTCCTCAGTTCACCATGTCTACTCACCGACACATGTCATTACTGCCATATCTAACTTACTACCGTCAATACCTACCGTTAGCAGTCCCTTCCTCAGTTCACCATGTCTACTCACCGACACATGTCATTACTGCCATATCTAACTTACTACCGTCAATACCTACCGTTAGCAGTCCCTTCCTCAGTTCACCATGTCTACTCACCGACACATGTCATTCCTGCCATATCTAACTTACTACCGTCAATACCTACCGTTAGCAGTCCCTTCCTCAGTTCACCATGTCTACTCACCGACACATGTCATTCCTGCCATATCTAACTTACTACCGTCAATACCTACCGTTAGCAGTCCCTTCCTCAGTTCACCATGTCTACTCACCGACACATGTCATTACTGCCATATCTAACTTACTACCGTCAATACCTACCGTTAGCAGTCCCTTCCTCAGTTCACCATGTCTACTCACCGACGCATGTCATTACTGCCATATCTAACTTACTACCGTCAATACCTACCGTTAGCAGTCCCTTCCTCAGTTCACCATGTCAACACCGACACATGTCATTACTGCCATATCTAACTTACTACCGTCAATACCTACCGTTAGCAGTCCCTTCCTCAGTTCACCATGTCTACTCACCGACACATGTCATTACTGCCATATCTAACTTACTACCGTCAATACCTACCGTTAGCAGTCCCTTCCTCAGTTCACCATGTCTACTCAACGACGCATGTCATTACTGCCATATCTAACTTACTACCGTCAATACCTACCGTTAGCAGTCCCTTCCTCAGTTCACCATGTCTACTCACCGACACATGTCATTACTGCCATATCTAACTTACTACCGTCAATACCTACCGTTAGCAGTCCCTTCCTCAGTTCACCATGTCTACTCACCGACACATGTCATTACTGCCATATCTAACTTACTACCGTCAATACCTACCGTTAGCAGTCCCTTCCTCAGTTCACCATGTCTACTCACCGACACATGTCATTACTGCCATATCTAACTTACTACCGTCAATACCTACCGTTAGCAGTCCCTTCCTCAGTTTCAGCATGTCAACTCACAGACGCATGTCATTACTGCCATATCTAACTTACTACCGTCAATACCTACCGTTAGCAGTCCCTTTCCTCAGTTCACCATGTCTACTCACCGACACATGTCATTACTGCCATATCTAACTTACTACCGTCAATACCTACCGTTAGCAGTCCCTTCCTCAGTTCACCATGTCTACTCACCGACACATGTCATTACTGCCATATCTAACTTACTACCGTCAATACCTACCGTTAGCAGTCCCTTCCTCAGTTCACCATGTCTACTCACCGACACATGTCATTACTGCCATATCTAACTTACTACCGTCAATACCTACCGTTAGCAGTCCCTTCCTCAGTTCACCATGTCTACTCACCGACACATGTCATTACTGCCATATCTAACTTACTACCGTCAATACCTACCGTTAGCAGTCCCTTTCCTCAGTTCACCATGTCTACTCACCGACACATGTCATTACTGCCATATCTAACTTACTACCGTCAATACCTACCGTTAGCAGTCCCTTCCTCAGTTCACCATGTCTACTCACCGACACATGTCATTACTGCCATATCTAACTTACTACCGTCAATACCTACCGTTAGCAGTCCCTTCCTCAGTTCACCATGTCTACTCACCGACACATGTCATTCCTGCCATATCTAACTTACTACCGTCAATACCTACCGTTAGCAGTCCCTTCCTCAGTTCACCATGTCTACTCACCGACACATGTCATTACTGCCATATCTAACTTACTACCGTCAATACCTACCGTTAGCAGTCCTTCCTCAGTTCACCATGTCTACTCACCGACACATGTCATTACTGCCATATCTAACTTACTACCGTCAATACCTACCGTTAGCAGTCCCTTCCTCAGTTCACCATGTCTACTCACCGACACATGTCATTACTGCCATATCTAACTTACTACCGTCAATACCTACCGTTAGCAGTCCCTTCCTCAGTTCACCATGTCTACTCACCGACACATGTCATTTACTGCCATATCTAACTTACTACCGTCAATACCTACCGTTAGCAGTCCCTTCGTCAGTTCACCATGTCTACTCACC
>WEDG01012820.1:0-52803 GCA_017591395.1 Schistocephalus solidus
CTCCGTTATGGTTAGTTGTGACAACCATCAGCCTCATCTAAGCATAGACGGTCATGACTTAAATGTGCCCGGGTTTATAACGGATCTGGGCATATCATATTCTAGTAGTCTTAATCTGTCAGAGCACTGCGCCCTGATTGTCTCTAAAAGCACGCCAAACCACTGGGTTTATTCTCAGAAATTTTAAAACCCTCAATATTAGGACCAGCCTTTATAAAATGTATGTCAGACCTAGTCTGGAATACTGCTCGTTTCTATTTAGCCTTCTGCACGCGAGTGAACGGAGGAAGATAGAATCAGTCCAGCACTTCTTTACTAAAAAGAGTTATTACTTCAGAGCACAGAAACTTGTCCTACCAACAACGCTGTGAGCTTACAAGCCTCGACCCGTTGTGGCTTCGTAGATTACAGAAGGGACTATTTTTTTACTGTTCAAGCTTTTTAAACGGTTTTTACCTTTTAACCCCCTTACATCCCTGAGGCAGCTCGACCACTGTCGGCGCACCAATCATAGAGATGTATTCTTATTTCTTCCTTTGGCACGCACCGTTAAATACCGTCAGTTTTTCGGTAAATGCTATAGCCATCTGGAATAAACTACCCAGAAGTATTAAAAATTCAGCAAAACTATCCTTTTGTTTACGAGAGCTGTCACTAGTTTTTCTACATTCAGGACACCTTCCGCGAATTTTGGGTGCTGATTCTCTGGAAGCTCTTTTTCCGTTCTGATGGCGTCCACGGACTCTGAATCCTATGCCGGACTTCATGCTGAAGGCAATATTGCTGGCTCTGCAGTCCGTTATCGGGTTATTCCTCAGTCTACAGCTAGCAGCCGCTCGCCGGCATACTTGCTGCTAGTACAGAAGACCAGATCCACAACACCGAAAGGAGAAGTACTACACTGTGCACCTGTGTCAACACTTCCCTGTCCTAAACTTTTAATCTGTTCAACAAGCTGCAGTTTTTTTCTCCTGAAAATACCTTAAAGAACGATCAGGAGTTTTTTTTCACTGTCAGCTGGACCCCTTACTGTATATATCCCTTTTGACCTTGCCTGTAAACTGGCAATAAATAAAATAATAATAATAACACGATCGAAAGCTTACGTGAAGTCGAAATAGACGGTGTAGATTGAAAAACCACTATCTATAGATTGTAGCACATGATCAAAGTAAGAGAGCTGGCAGGTGTCACACGATCTTTTTTCGAGAAACCCATGCTGAGCCGCATTAAGTAAGTTATTATCTGTTAGGTGACACATCAGCTTGGCATTGATCAAGGTCTCTTAGATCTTCGAGGCTGCTGGCAGTGTGTTTATTGGCATAAAGTCGTCAAATGACGTAGTTCGACCGTGTTTGGGTGTAGGCAGAATGTGTGATGCCTTCCATAAAATAGGGAAGGTTTCACTTTTAAGAGCAAGATTAAATATCTTATACAGATGTGACGTAATTATATCGTTTGCATTTGCCTTAAGAAATTATTGTACATATATGGAAGATTGCGTTAGTAGTGGCAGCTTGCGCCTGGCCCACCCATATCGATAACCTTACATTTGCATTTGTCAGATTTATTCCTATAAACGTTTATTCTATAAACATTTTTGAATATGAATAGGGAGCTCATGGGTGAAAACCTAATTCCCTCAATATAGTGTCTTTGATTGAAGTTTTCAACGCGAATCTAGGTGTTTAATATGCATGTGCATACCCACAAACCATTAAACCTTCATACATAGTAATAGCATATTTCTGACTTTTAGGACTTCGCTATCTAGTGATCATCTTCCTAGGACTTGATATGCTCTTTTTCCCAAGCACGTATCACCAATCAGTCAAACAGCAGACTGATATTTAATTGGCTAAAAATAGTTGGTTAAATTATGGCATGTTTGCGACGGGAACATTCTTGAAAAAGGTTGTTCGCAAAAATATTCATTAGATATTTTTTATTTACTGCCTTTGAACTTAATACCTCAAAGATTAAACTGCATATATTCGGCTTCTAAGTTAACCTATCGAAAATTTTTGGAATGCTTAAATTCGGTTTGAAATTTGCTCGTCCTCAAGCGTGTTTGATATTTTAGGCAATATCCTTTGCCCGAAATCATGCCTGGCCAAAATAAGTTGAAGTCGGATCATATATTGTCCGTTTTTTTTACAAGAATTAGCTTAAAAAGCGCTGACTGCTATTTTTATTGTCAGGTCCATATTAGGTGATACCTTCGTCGTCCACTTTGACCCCCAGACAATCGCTATCGGAATCTTAACAAAGTAGGTAACTCAACTTCCTTAAAATCCCTATGAAAACTGACTCCTACGGGTTTTAGAAAGCAGTCTTCGCCAGCGAAGCGGTCAGATATCCCCAAGGAACGGAGAACTACTGACACTCGCTTCATATTAACATTTGATACTGAATTCGGTTCGGAAAAAATGCGTCCTATTGCACTCAGTCAACTAGTCAGTTGATAATTTAAACCGCACTTTAAAAATCAACGCATTCTCATAGAGATCTTGCTGGCATGGGAAATGTCAATGTTCACGACCTGAGTAGGCCAGACCGAAATTCGCCACCACGACCGGGCTTTGAGCTTGATACGTAGTGTATGGTCGGCACTCTGATGCCGTCAATAGGACAGCGTACTTGATATTTCCGGCCTAACATACAGTGTCTCGGACTGCTTCTCACCCTGCTTCTAATGGACTGCTTCTCAATAACTGTTAGGCAAAAATGATCCCCATTATCTTATTAAGCTTCAGTGTATGCACATTTTTAGCTTTGCAAGTGCATTAAGTAGTGCCACTGGTTGACCACTCGGGCTTTGGGAGGATAATGCTGGCTTAGAAGCGGTGCAGGCTTTTCTTGTAAATTAAATTCGGGGCCGTTTTCTTTCTTCCAGAAAAAAAACTATTAAACTACCGACTACTCTTATAACAACTTTCCGGCCACTATGTTTCCGAAAATGCAATTATTAGAATTAGGACTTTTAAACCTAGATTCTTTTGAATTCCCTTTCGTGTTACAGTGTCTTTCAAATTCCTAGCATGGCTATGCTAAGTTATTGGTTATTTTTCCTTACTTTTTCACTTCCCAGAAGTACTTTTTGATGCTAGTACTATCGGCTTATGTTATTAAGAGTATGAGTATAGGAGTGTATGATTGCATTTTCGTCTTTAAATGCATCTGGTTAGTACGTGGCTTTAACGCATGAAATCCAGTTTATCGAACTACCGATAGTTCATCTGCGAAGATATCCAGCAATGGGATGGTTGCACGTGCCGAGTCTGCTACGGATTAATAAACTTAATTTCCATTAGCCTGGCATCATTCAAGTAATGCCTCTAGGCTACTGTCGAGGCACGCAAAGAACTTACAGTTCGCCAGTCTACTGCTGCTTTGTTGTGGTTGGCTATGCGTCTGCTTCCTTTTTCTAGGATAAAAGACTATTATTAGTAAAAAATCTTGCTGCTCAATATAGCTCTCAAGTCGTAGCTGCAACTGGGGCCCCGCAGATCAACTTTTACGAATCCAACCCTGGTCGAATTTTCTGCGCACGTGGGATTCGGCTAACCTCCGTGCGTCGGGAAAAGTATTAAATTAAAGCTTCCTATACAGTACTTGAATTTCTGATTGTGAAGCAGGCTCTCTGTCGTTAATTATTTATATTTTTGCGCACGAGTGCGCTGATTTTTTTCTAAAGTGCGTTGTTGTACGCGAGCCATATAATGGACATAGCGCAACCTTCTTTGCAATTATGTGTGGTCTTACAAAGTTTGGCAACCTTTGCTTGTCCGGTGCATGCCCTTTTTCGAAAACCGAGCTTAATCGCGCTGCAGCAAACATGACGGCCTGTTCTTTGATGGCGTTTTTGCTTGACCAGACCCACTTCTGTCAGTCTGACGAGTTCCTAAATTGATACCCTTTCCGTATCATCCTCGTTTAATTTGTGCTCATGATGTAAGAAGCTATACTAAAATAGCCAACATGATTTAATGTCTCTGATTTCTTCTTCTCATAAGTTGCATAGTAACTTTCACTTCCAAACTTGTGTCGAGCACGGAACTATAACCTTCCTTGTCTTGTGCTAAATTCTAAGGTATCTATTCCCGTGTCCTAACTTTAGCCCTCCCTTTCGAATTTAACTGTTTACGAAGGTCCACCTTCGCGTGCCTAACTCGAACTTTGTCTGATAAAAAGTTGTTTCCTCTGGGCATTATGATAACCCATATTGTTTCAAAGTCAACCATCGGCCCCTTTTTCTACTCTTTTGACACATAATCTAGTAAAAAGAGCCTACCCAATTTCTAAAAACTGCTACATTCATCTTTGTGTCCTAGTACATGCCTTTATCCATGACTCCTTAACGGATTCAGCCCAAGACCCGTTACGGTCTTTTCTTTGCATATTTGGTCTTCTTATTGTCTAAGCTGCATCTAACTTCATCGTCCTTCGTTGGATTATTGCAGTTTGATCCTATATAACTGCCAGTTTTGTCTGTTCTTGTCCTTCATTTCATGCCATATTCTATGCTATGGAAATAAAACTTGCTTCTGACTAGGCTTTCATTTCATGCTTTTGTAATCCACCCCAGTATAGCTCGTCGATTGCCAACTGCATCTCACGGTTACTTTAACTGCTTCCGCACTATGAAGTCGGCTCCAAACAGTAAATTATATTGCATACTTATGACTACAAGAAGTTTATACGGTGCAGGACCACAGCGATGCGTCCTCCGCTGGCGATATGAGGGATGTCCAGCTTGTCGCTGCCAACTCCCGGATTAGGATGGATGAGAAAATGCCACTTTTTGTGAGTTTGACAATTGATTTTTTCCATCTGATAAGAGAAAAGACACGTGAAAGCTTGTGATGACTTTCGTTGACTCACAATCTTTCTAGGTACATTGGATGGATCTTTCTGGTTGTCAGTCACTCTGATCCTCCAAATTCCTCGTTGTCTATGGAGGTTCAATATTACTTTAGTTTGCCGTTTTTATGTTTTATTGGCCCCGATCCTTTTGTAAATTATGTGATGTTTGCTACAAAACTTGCGTAACTTATACCTACTTGTTGAGACATTCACTGTGACGCATTTAGCTATTATTCTGTCCCTAATGATCGTCCTCCATTACTGCTGGTCAACCATCAGATTTCCTAGAGAAATTAGGCCAGTTGGTATGGCAACCACGCCAACTGAAAACTCCTCGGTCAGATATGCACTCAAGGTCGACCTTCACCAAGTCTATCCCCGCCTTCTGTTTTTTACTTCTACGCCATTGCCAGTCAATGCTAGATTTGTGGGCGAGATGTTTAGCACTGACGTCAGCGCAGTACATGGGCTGAAAATGTTCACTTGGAAGGAAAGAAGAACGTAGTTGGCGGGTTTTGCGCCCAACCAGCTATATTTGTTCTCTGGAAACGCCATTTCGGAGATGTATTTGGAGAATAAAGGCAAAAACCGTTGATTTAATAGTTCCTGGTGTTGAATAACTTCTGGTCGTATGGGCTGTGTTTCGCATCCATATAGAAAGACTTGTTTAACGTATTCTCGCTGCTTTGTCTTCGAATTGATTTTGCAATAGGTTCAGAGGCTTTAATGAAGTCTAACGTAGGTCATATGCGACTGATTAATCCGACGGTTTATTTAATCTTTCTCTTTGGCAGCAGGCCGAACCATATCGCAGCGTGACGTGCTCAGTAGTTTTACTGTCCACCATTATCCCTCTGAGACATGTTGTGTTGTAATTCTAAAAAGCAACTCGACAGTTCGACCGTCGTAGTCCGACGATGTCCACCGTATGCTAAATGGAAGGGTGGTGCAGGGACGGTGACTTGCGCGTAAATTAGTTTTAAGTGATAGTAGCCTTTCGCTGCAGCTACCGCACTCTCTCCTCCTCCCCCACCTGAGCCCGGTGTCAAGACAGAGTCAAGAAGACCGGAGATGGGAGAGGGTGCAGGTGGCTGGCGCGGCTGGAGCCGCCCCTGGGCGTGCCACCACACCTTGCTCGGATCCCATAGAGTGGGAGTGCCATAAAGGCCACATTAAGAAGGAGCCATTACAACCTGACTCTCAGTCCGCCAGTCAGCCACTCCACACAAAACACACATTGGGCTGACCACGCGGTCCGAGTTATCCCGTCAGTTGTCAACCTTCCAAGCCACGGCTTTTAGCGCACCGTGATAGTTTCAAGCGCGTCAGATTGTTTATAGTGAGGAAAATACGCTGAGCTCTCGACCTCACTCTCTCCCCCACCCCCACAATCAGACCACTGTCCGAGCCGGTCAGTTTTCTAATGCGGAAGCGGGCGCAGCTGCTGGTGACCTCGTCTACGTGTACTACGTACATGACCTGCCCCCCAAACACAAGCACCAGGATTTCACACAACAGGGGGTTTAACGGCTTACATCTCACATGTGTGAGATAGCCAGAGGTCACGTTAAGAAGGAGCCATCGCAGCCTGACTCTCAGACCACCAGTTAGCCACTCCACACAACACACATTGGACTAACTGCGAGGTCTGAGTGTAATTGTCAGTTGGCAACCTTCCAACCGCGGCGTTTAACGTTACCGCACACTCTTCTCCTCCCCCCACCTGAGCCCGGTCTCACGACACAGGCAAGAAGACCGGAGCTGAGAGAGGTCGCAGGTGACTGGCGCGGCCGGAGCCGCCCCTGGACGTACCACCACAACTCACCAGCATAATCAACATCCACTATAAGTAGCCCATTATCCACTCTAGTACTTCAGTGGTCTGTTGGCGGGTGCTAAAAATCCCAGCCCGCCACGCCGAAAGCTTGAATGAACAATAACGTACCACCGTACAGCTTAAGCGCTCATAGGAAATGCCGCTGGATAGAGTTGACGGCACAAGCAAAGACCGCAAAACAGATGAGGCTCGTAGCAGCCGTTCTAGTGCCCCCTTATTCGGCGCCATTTTATCCGTGTACGGCCACGACAAACGTGCTAATATGCAGACGCTCCGCTAACGCATGGCAACCCCTCAGGCTTGACTGGAGTTGAGTCATGACTGCGCTTACACCTAGGGCTATCTTACACACGTTGGCCGGCGTTGTTTGTCACCTTCGATATGTTGTGATTATGTCCCCCCAGTTTACCCCTTAAACTGACCAATCACATGTCCAGCACCCAAACAGCCATTCCCTCGTGCTGACACGGACATGTCACAATCGCTCAAACAGCACAGCTCAAAACAGCACCGGATGCTTTATTCGGCCACACGAACAAACAGCGACCTCACGACAACCTGCCTGTTTGTCAAATACATCAGTTCTCACAGCTCATTGACTTCGTCTATTTGATGGAACGAACTTACTGTCGGTTATTACAGTTCTCATCAACTCCTTGACCGCCACAAGCCAAGCTCCTCGTGATACTGTGTTTGAGGGTGTAGTTCCCACAAGGACCACGGTGCATGGGCGTGCGCCCTCTCCCATCTCCGGTCTTTTTGACTCTGTCTTGCTACCGGGTCCGGGTGGGGGAGTGGAGCAGAGTGTGAGGTAGATGCATTGAAAGTCTATTCACACTATAATCCAGTGCGAGTCACCTTCACTGCACCACCCTGTTATGGTACATACGGTGGGCATCGGCGAAAACGACTCTCGAAATAGTTCCCACGACGCGCGTTTTCAGGTAGTGTAGAACCGATGCGAACCTATAACTATTGCCGCATAAGGCCATGTAGACGTAGACCTTCACAACGTGTCAGGCACTGCATCCAATCCCACCGTCCGTTAACTGACAGGATCGCACAGTTAACTGGTAAATGCTAGAGCAAAGAGGATGTTACGCCGACGCGGCAAATCAAAGCATTCGTTACTACAATAAATATAGCGTGCTTGAATCTATCATGATGAGCAAGAGTTGTGCCCTGTTTTTGTGTCAACTTTTGAGATAACTCTTTCTCCGGCCCGAGAGTCGAGGTGCAATGACATCTTGATGTGGCCCCCTGTGGCACACACACACACACATGTGAGATCTGAATTTCCTTCTAGTTGGACACGAACAATGTCCTGGACCTCCCATCTTTCCTCCTATAAATGATCATGGGGTCCAAAACTCTCCAGAGGGAAAGCACGGGGATCCGACGTCATCCCCACTGAAGTCTACAGCATTGCATCCCCTGGCTGACGAAAAAGGTCACAACGCTGTTCCAGGAGATTTAGCGGTAAGGACAATTCCCTCAGGACTTCAAGGATACTACTGTTGTGCATATCTGCAAGCGCAAAGTAATCGGCAAAACTGTGACCAATGCAGAGGAATCTGACTACTCATTGTTGCCGGAAAAATATTCGTCCGCATCCTCCTCAGTCTTTTCAGCAGCTATCCGGAACGGAAATTGCTATTGAAAAGCCAAGTTAGATATTCGAATACACCATGGAACCAGAGACATGATCTTCGCCGTCAGCCAGTGGCAGAAGTCAGGAAATGTGCATCACCCTCCACGCTGCCTTCATCGGCATACCGAAAGCCTTCGACTCCATTAATCGCGATGGAGTATGGAGGAGCATACAGGTATACGATTGTCCTGAGCGTTTCATGCACATGGTACACTAAGTGCACGAAGAACTAATGGCGTGCGTTAAAGACTATGGGACATCCTTGGAAGCATTCGCAGCGACCAACGGAATGAAGCGGGGCTGAATATTTGCTGCTATCCTTCTCATTCCCATACGTTCTACCATGCTCATAAACGCTTACCGTGATCGCGCCCGGGAATCAGCATCGTCTATGGGACCGACGGTCAGCCTCTGAATAACTGTCGTGTGTGAGCTCAAACACGTGTTGCCATGACTAATTTTTACGTCATGTTCTTTGCGGACTACTACGCACTCAACACTATGGTAGAAACAGATTTTCAACGGAGCATTGACCTCTTCGGGCCGACCATCAACACAGATAAAACCGTGGTCGTGCGCCAGCCGATGCCCAACAGTAAATACAACGGCCCACGCATCAATTTAAACGACATCGAACTCAGAATAGTAGACCATTTTGTCTTTTTACGCAGCACATCAAAATCGACAATTAATTTGCAAACTGAATATTCAAAGCCAGTCAGGCCTTCGGCCGGCTACAGACCTCCGTCTGAAATCTTCGTGTTCTTCATACCAGTATCAAACGTAAGACCTACAAAGCTCCCATCAGAACGAAAACTTAGACAGTCTACACGATGCATGCGAGAAAACTCAATCATATTCATATTAGCTGCTTCCTCAGACTCCTAAAGCTGAGATGACGAGGCAGGATCCCGCGCATCGGAGTCCTGGGATTGACCGGAATCCTAAGTATCCACGCCATGCGGCGGCGACTGCAGCTGCGATAGAATGGTCATCTCTTGAGGATGAAAGGCGAGTGATTACTCAAGCGACTCTCCTACGGAGACATAGCAACAGGTGTAAACTCAACAGGATAAAAATAACTACAAGGTTTCCGAAACCTGGGAGGATGTTGCCCAGGATTGACCGGCCTGTAGAAGAGCCGTGTAGACTGGGGCAGTAATCTACAGTGCCAACCAAATTGCCGCTCTCAAGGCCAAAAGAGCGGTTTACAATTCTCAAGTGTCTTAGACCCACAATACCGACACGCAACCCCGTCCATCATGTCCAAGTTGCCAACGGACATTTTTTGCATTGATGGGCTTCATCTGACACCTTCGGTCGCAATGTAACAATAACACGGTGACTCGAGCTACTGTCTCCGCAACCTCATCGACGTCCAAGATGACGAACGATAAGTAAAGCTCCTCCTCCGTATGCGAAGCATGGCTTGGTGGACGAATATGTCGTTTGTGGGTTCGCACGTGCAAGGAATGCTGACAAACGCAAACTCGGCTCGATCGAAAGCTGCGGTGGTTCTCTTGTGTTAGGCCGTCGATTAGGGGTAAAGATTGTTAGGACTAGCTACATTTTTAGGAGGCTTGTGCTGATACAATTACTGAAATAGAAGCTGTTGCCTTTCCTGAAGATCAGTGTGCGAAAAGCTTTAAATTGGTCTGAGTTTTTCCACGGAAAACCTTTTTCTGCATGCTGCCTTGAGCCGTAGCGTGCAGCGATCGTGGTGCAACAGCTACACCACAAAGACGCACAAGTGTCATCCAGCAATAGGATTGATGTTATCGTCCCTATGAAACTAAATTTATGCCCAAATTTAATAAAATCCTCGCCATTGACTACTTCTTAAGCGAGTTTTGCTCATAATATGGTAGCTTTCGGAAGATGCTGGGTACGTTCCATCAACATCTTAAGACCGGGTTTACAAAACACTAATCTACCCTCCGCCAAAACGCAGTGCTGACGCACTCCTATTAATTTGGGGAAATTTTGATTTGGTGCTACCTCGCCTGAGAAGCACTTTTACTGATGGTGCAATATCTGCTATGGTAAGAAAACCCATAGCTTCTTGCGAGCTGCCTCTTGTATGTGAGTCAACAAAGTCATTATTTTGACTCTTGTGTTTTCCTACGTAATAGGCCTTATGCTAATTTCGACTGTTTCCTTCCTCAACAGAATCGGATACCAAAGTAAGTTCCCCCCTCCAGGTCCTCGGACTTGTCACCCTTCAGTTATATAACGATGTTGGAGCATAGCAATCGGAGTCGGGACTTCGAGGAGATTAATTTTATCGGTGGTGGAGCCTTCTCCGACGTGTATAGTGTGAGTAATTTGTTAGTTACTTGTTTCATACCCCCTACCCCCATTTACAGGCGGTACACAGACTCGATGGCAGACGATACGCTCTGAAAAAGTTGACCAATATATCATCGAGGACTGCGTTGGTAAGCCCTATCGCTCCACCTCTTTTTTTTTCCTGCCCCTAATGCATCTCCAGGCACATGAACGCTCACCGATCGCTAACGGAACCCACTCGTCTCGTTCTGCCTTGGGGCTCACTCTCGAGCCCCACCAGCAGCCGCACAGCGGCTAGTAGTAGTAGAATAGGCAGATAAACGTTACCGGAAAGGACAAGGGAGACTGGAATGGCTATTGCCGATCTAAACCAGCAAGCCTGTGGCTTAATGGTTAGAGCGTTGGACATCTGATCAACAGGTCGTGGGTTCGAGCCTCAAGTGGTGCAGCACCTGTGGTCGGATATGACTGGCTGAGCCAGAAATTGCCATTTCAATCTCCCTTGTCTTTGTCGGCAATCTTCATCCGTTTTATTATATTAGTGTCCGACTATCCTTATACCGTAGATGTGTCCGAGACAAGAGTACGCATCGCGACAGAGTTAGGCGTGGGCATCGCCCGTCGACTGGCAGCTCCCATGCATACCAGAATCATGAGGCTGAAGGACCGTCTAGGCGCAGACGAGTGATCTGGCGTAGTATATCAAATCCCGTACCAGAATTGTCATCAACATTTTACAGGTCTAACATGAGGACGCCTCAGTTCGCGAATACTCGAGAACAAAGGGCCGTTCAGAGAGGCGACCCACTGTCTCAAGTCACCACCCTATAGCTCGACCGTCGTAGTCCGACGATCTCCACCGTATGCTCAACAGATGGGTGGTACATGGACTGTGACTTGCGCTAGATTTTAGTAAGAGTAGACTTTCAATGTATCTACCTCACTCTCTCTTCCACTTCACCATCTGGGCAGAGTGAAGAAAACCGGAGATGGGAGAGGGCACATGCCCATGCACTGTGGTCCAACATAAAACAAGAACACTACAACACAGAGGAGGGACGGCTCGGATCTCAACTGAGTGGGAGGACTACAAAGGCCACATTAGGAAGAATCCCTTGCAGCCTGACTCTCAGTCCGTCAGTCAGTCATTGCGCACACTGGGCTTACTACGCTGTCCGAATTATCCCATCAGTTATTAACCTTCCAAGCCACGGTTTTTAGAGCTTCGTAATAGCCTCAAGCACGTCAGATAGTTTATAGTGAGGAGAATGGGCTGAACCGTAGACCTCACTCTCTATTCCAATTCCCAGGCCCCAGCCACCGTTCGAGCCGGTCAGTTTTCTGATGCGGGAGTGGGCACATTGGCTGACAGGGCCAGCGTACTTGTCGTCGCGCGCCACAGCATGACCTGGCCCCTTAACGCACACACCAGGATCTCCAAAACCAGGACGCAAGAAGGAGCCATCACCGCCTGACTCCCAGTTCACTGGTCAGCCACTTAACGCAAAACACACTGGGCTCACGGCGTGGTCTGGTGTAAAGCGTCAGTCGGCAGCCTTCCAAGCCACTGCTTCTAAGAAACCCTGAACTAACATATAACTAACGCCACACTTTAAATGCATGGTTGCTACCTACCTGGGTTGAGTAGACGTCCGCATAAGTACATCGACAATCAATTGGAAAGAAATCATACTACCTAAGTAGCCATGCTACAGGGTTTGAGTTTGTAGGCGGCCGGAAAGAAACCTATTTAAAAGCTGGCATCCTGCCGTTACTGCATGGCAATTAATAGTACAACCCTACTTATGTAATTTTTCCGAATCGAAATCATATTTTAGAATTTCTGTTCGTATTTCACGAAATACCAAATCTACTGCAGGCGCGACTCAGTTAAACACCTGTTTTTTTATTTATTTAAGACGGGTTTTCCGTCCACATATGACAGGCTGTGTATTGTGTATTGATTCCAAAATTAGGACGTCCCTGGTCCGTTTTTATTTTTTCCCCTTTTATTTCCTTGTTGGACAAAGACTTAACAAAGTCCCATTTCTACGGCAAAAACTGTAGACGGGTAGCTTACGCGGGCTGAACCCTGATAGGAGTAGTCTCTCACCACCACCACCACCTGGACGACAATCGTCCAGGCCCTCCCGGCCTCCTCTGCCCACACTGCGCCCACAATTTAACCTTACGCATGGGCCTTGATAGGGGTTGTCTCATCATCATCATCATCATCTGCCCCACTAAACATTTCTCGCTGAATGCCTCCAAGTTCTCCGATTTTAACACTCACTCCCTTTTCTAGAGGCACGCCAGAGAAGAGGTGGCTGTTCTGTCTCGACTGGATCATCCCAACGTGGTGCGGTACTACACCTGCTGGATAGAAACGGGCTGCTTGCCACCCAGCTCCTCGGTAAGCTCTGTGCGTTGACGTGTTAACCAGTTGCCGGTGTTTCCTCACGACTAATTAGCCAGGCAGAACGTTAGAGGACTGCGACCGGAGGCTACGTTTAAGTAAACCTATGTCCTTCAACATGCTAGGAAAAAGCGCAACGGGATGAGAAGAGCTTGACACCCCGTCGGTGAGCGCACTCACTACAATAATTATTTTATCCGGTATCAACCGACAGAAATACGAGCCCTTGGCTCAATTATAAGAGCGTTGAACTTTATCACATAAACCTCCGGCGTTCGAATCCCAGGTGCACCGAACCTTGAGTTAGGTATGGCTGATTGATGATGGTGAATAAAGTTAGAAATAACCATTACAGTCTTCTTTATCTTTACTGAAATTAGCCGCTTTTGCATATATTCCCAGTAGCTATGCGACTGCCTACGACGGCTCCACGTTGAGCCCAAGGGCTTACGGGCCAAGCAGATCCTGTTACCCGATCGGTGCTTGTCAGAAAAGAAGGCATCCTCTCGTGAATAAAATGTATTGGGATTATGCCGCACGATTATCAGCATTACAACACCGCCTGACCAATCCTTTGTGATCGAAAAAATCAGACTTTTGGTACACATTTCATGAAATATATATATATATATATATATATATATATATATATATATATATATATATATATATATATATATATATATATATATATGAGGAAAGAAGGTTCGCTGGGATAATCGAGTTTTACTCGTGAATTTTCAAGCAGGTTACACCGGCCCGTCGTCAGACGAAATTAAAAGTGGGAATTCGGATTATCACACTAGAGAGCTTGGTGGAGGGCAGACGTGCGTTGGAGGGGAGTCGAGAAACGTGTTACGGTAAATGTCGGGAATCAGGTAAGGTGTTAAAGTCCCGATTGTGTTTCACGCGTCGGTGAGGGGTGGGGAGGATACCGCATCCGTGGATTTCCACTTGACCAAACATGAATAAGCTATTGTTGGTTTAAGGTCGACGCGAGTCAGTGAGCCGTGCACGTAGACCTTCGTAATATGCATCCAGATCGACGTGGCGGTTGATGCTGTTTGTTTTGGAGGGCAAAGCTTCGAGGAATTCTCGTGCCTGTTTGGTGTTAGCCGTGGCGACCACTTCGTTTGTGTCCCAATTGAAGCGGTGGTCACAGTCCACGGCATGCGCAAACACGAGAGACAAGGGATCGCGTCGGCGGATGGCCAGTTTATGCGGGTCCCAAGGTGTCGACCCGTATGGCCTACGTAGGCGCTATAGTAATTTGCACACGGAATGCGGTAAATGACATTCGTTTGCTGCTCTTTTACTGTGGGGTCTTTAACTTGCGATAGTGCTGCGCTTAGGGAAGACACCGGCTTGTGGGCGATTGAGATGCCCAACCGATTTTACAATCCAGCGATCGCTTCGGAAATTCCGCGAATTTAGGGTAGACAGTAGAGGTTCCGCGACACTGTTTCTCCATTAGACTCGATGCTTTGTGATTGTCTCTGGTGTCTGCGACAGTTTTTCACAAAGCTGACCGGGTGTCCATTGAGTCGAAATCAGCGATACAAGCAAGTTCCTTCTTAAGTATGTCGTCACTACTACAGTAGCGAAAAACCCGGTAAAAAGGTTCGGACGCAACTCCTTTTGTGGTTCTTGGATGGTTGCTGTCATATTTAAGTATGATGTCCGCATTCGAGCCTTTACAGTGCACGCTTGTCGTCAGGCCACCATTCTCCAGTTTTCGAATACTCACGTCTAGAAACGGGAGGATATTTCCCGTTGCCTCTTCGCGAGTAAATTGGATAGCTGGGAAAATGTTATTCAGACTCTGATGCAGCTGATCAACCTCGAGGGTTTTCATGATAACAAAGGTATCATCTACATATTGGAGCCACAATTTTGGCTTGAAAGTTCGCATTACATCCCCTTCCAATTGTTGTAATACGAGTTCCGCGAGGAGATTGGATATCGGCGACCCCATTGGAGTGCCCTTAACCTATTGCCCATCGAAGTGAAAATAGTTCTTCAGATGGAGTTTAACCATATCTGGAACGTGTTGTTGTGGAATATCGACAGGATTGTCTTGTAGGCGTCGAGCTACATTCTCAATTGCCAGGTCATACGATATCGAGGAAAATAGGGCAACTACATCAAATGATAGCATGCATTCATCAGGACTTACGTTAACGCCTTGGATCTCCTGAAGGACGGCCTGCGAATTTTTGACGCTATATTGCGTTCCATCAGTCAGATGCGTCAGGTAACTGTATAACCATTTGACAAGGTTGTACGTGAGCGATCCAATGATTGGTACTATGATTATCAATGGTTCTTCTGCTGTGTGAACCTTTGGAAAGCCATACGCATGTGCGATACGGGGGTCACTGAGAATCATAAATTTGGAATCATTAGGACGTATGGGCTTCAGCCGGGTGAGCTCATTGTCTTGTAGGCGTCGAGCTTCACTCTCAGCTTCGCAGGAACAATATCCGATCTTAGAAGCCGGGGCTTTTTCTTACTACCCGAAGGTTTACTTGGACTAACGAATAAATACCACGACCATAGAGGCCAGAATAAAGAAACGGATCGAAATTCAGATGAAGCTGCAATTCCTTCTCCGTCCTACCAACGAGAAAAACATGTCTACGAGAGCTGTTAACCTCTCGAAAAGGAGTCTCACACCCGCTGAAATTAGCCTACTATCTAAAGAACAAAATTCAGCCACGCTAATGTCGCACCTACAAACTTCCTCGCGAGCCTCGAATCTCTCCTACTGACCTATGCTGTCCTTGAAGACACGCACGCAGACATACGCAGCTGCGCCACTGGCCTCCTTCGGCATAGGAAACACCGCCAAGTGTTATCGATCGACGAAAAAAAAGGAGTATGGTCTCTTAAGACTGATGACAGCATAGTTATTGTGCCGGCTGTGCCGTATCGCACATGCGTATGGCCTTCCAAAGGTGCACAAAGCAGAAGCACCATTGAGAATCATAGTACCAATCATTGGATCGCTCACGTACAAACTTGTCAAATTTTTATACAGTTACCTGACGCATCTGACTGATGGATCGCAATATAGCGTCAAAAATTCCCAGGCCGTCCTTCAGGGAGATCCAAGGCGTTAACGTAAGTCCTGATGAATGCATGCTATCATTTGATGTAGTTGCCCTATTTTCCTCGATACCGTATGACCTGGCAATTGAGAATGTAGCTCGACGCCTACAAGACAATCCTGTCGATATTCCAATGCAACACGTTCTAGATATGCTTAAACTCTGTCTGAAGAACTATTTTCAATTCGATGGGAAATATTATCAACAGGTTAAGGGCACTTCAATGGGCTCGCCGATATCGGGTCTCCTCGTGGAACTCGTAATGCGAACTTTAAAGCTAAAATTGTGGCTCCAATATGTAGATGATACCTTTGTTATCATGAAAACCCTCGAGGTTGATCAGCTGCATCAGAGTCTGAATAACATTTTCCCAGCTATCCAATTTACTCGCGAAGAGGCAACGGGAAATATCCTCCCGTTTCTAGACGTGATTATTCCAAAACTGGAGAATGGTGGCCTGACGACAAGCGTGCACTGTAAAGGCTCGAATGCTGACATCATACTGAAATATGACAGCAACCATCCAAGAACCACAAAAGGAGTTGCGTCCGAACCTTTTTTACCGGGTTTTTCGCTACTGTAGTAGTGACGACATACTTAAGAAGGAACTTGCTTGTATCGTTGATTTCGACTCAATGGACACCCGGTCAGCTTTGTGAAAAACTGTCGCAGACACGAGAGACAATCACAAAGCATCGAGTCTAATGGAGAAACAGTGTCACGGAACCTCTACTGTCTACCCTAAATTCGCGGAATTTCCGAAGCGATCGCTGGATTGTAAAATCGGTTGGGAATCTCAATCGCCCACAAGCCGGCGTCCTCCCTAAGCGCAGCACTATCGCAAGTTAAAGACCCCACAGTAAAAGAGCAGCAAACGAATGTCATTTACCGCATTCCGTGTGCAAATTACTATAGCGCCTACGTAGGCCATACGGGTCGACACCTTGGGACCCGCATAAACTGGCCATCCGCTGACACGATCCCTTGTCCCTCGTGTTTGCGCATGCCGTGGACTGTGACCACCGCTTCAATTGGGACGCAACTAAAGTGGCCGCCATGGCTAACACCAAGCAGGCACGAGAATTCCTCGAAGCTTGGCGCTCCAGCACGGCTCACTGACTCGCGTCGACCTTAAACCAACAATAGCTTATTCATGTTTGGTCAAGGGGAAATCCACGGATGCGGTATCCTCCCCATCCCTCAGCGACGCGTGAAACACAATCGGGACTTTAACACCTTACCTCGCTCCCGACATTTATCGTAACACGTTTCTCGACTTCCCTCCAACGCACGTCTGCCTGTCTGCCCCCCACCAAGCTCCCTAGTGTGAGAATCCCAAGTCAAACTTTTCATATCGTCTGACGACGGGCCGGTGTAACCTGCTTGAAAATTCACGAATAAAACTCGATTTTTCCGACGAACCTGCTTTATTCATTATCATCTCGGAATGCATACTATCTTATTCAATATATATATATATATATATATATATATATATATATATACGCTGTATACACGCACGTGCTCTCCATAATCTACGTTGGTGGTCAGGGTTACAGTTAACTGAATACTGGCAGAGTAGTCCCGAAACGGAATTATGTCACTCTGCCGGGATCACTGTCGATACACCATCCTCTGCTTTACTGTCTTATTTAAGTCCAACCTGGAAGGTTGTCGCGTCTTCCCTGCCTATTCCGCCCATGGGGAAATTTTTTCCTTTGAGAATTTAATGAATCTGATGGCTCCTTTTTCCGTGTTTTCATGACCTAGCGATTATGAGCCATCATTAAATAGCTCCTCTTTTCATCACTGTCGTTGTGGCCCTCAGGCGTTTTTTGAATCGACAAAAGTAAGGGTATGGTTTCGGCATGTCCATCGCTCTTACCATCTGAGCTACGAAGCCCCGACCGGTCGGACAGGTAATTTGAGTCAGATGTAGTTAAACCCACGGTTGATGCCAACAAATCCAACAGAAACCGCATTCGTTGATTAATGCTCACCGGTTGCTAACGGGACTCACTCGACCGGCGTTGACGCTTACTGTCGAGCCATATCAGCAGCCGCACAGTCGCTAATAGAATAGGCAGATGAATATTGCCGGAAAAGACAAATGAGAGTGAAATGGCCCTTTCTGGCTAATTAGCCCTCATCAGCCAGTCATAACCAATCCCAGATGATGCTCCATCCGAGGCTCGAACCCTTGATCTGTTGATCAGAAGTCCAACGCTCTAACCATTGAGCCACAGGCTCGTTGTTTATCTGCCTATTCTTACAAGCTGCTCTGCGGCTGCTGGCGAGGCTCGATAGGGAGCCTCAAGACAAAAGGGGATGAGTGAGTTTCGCTAACAATCGTCGAGAGTTAATCAACAAAACACACGCTTATCGGCCAGGACCTCGTAGCTTGGGCAACCATAGCGTTGAGTGCACTCTAAACTTGCCCTTCTGTGTTTCGGACAATTGGGTCATGTTCATTTCTTAAAATTTGCCAAAAACACCTATTAGCAGTAGAATCTATGAAAGAAGTCGGATACCACCTACCAAGATGGCAAGGGATTACGTAGTCACTATCAGAGGAACATCGAAAGCAGCCTTATTCATGACCTCCTTGGCTAACACCAGCGACCTGCAGATAACCGTGGCAGCATACTGTACACTTGGTCTACAGATAAGGTTCGGCCGATGAGTCATAATTGCCACTGAACTAAATTTCATTAGTTACTCCTCCTCCTCCTCACCTTCCAGTCCCTGTCGGGAATAGGTGGAGTATTCACACGAAATTAAACCCATGTCTTATGTAAGTGTGACGCTCACCGATCAGTTTACATAACACGCCCGTCCTGTTGTGCCGAAGGACTCAATCCAGGGCCCTTGCGGGCAGTCGCATAGCGCTAGTGCCTAAACCCATGTCTGTTTGACTTGTCAGATTAATAACTCCAAATCACGGACTTGTGGCCACCTATTTGAGTAAATTGGTAAAAATCCACAAGACTCGGTTATGAAGAGGCAGTTTGGGCCATGGCTTGTAAAACTCGTTTTTTTCGTTCCACCTTTCGAACAACCCCATAAGCCTGTACAATCTCTTGGGTGCTTCTATACTCATCCCTTACTATCTTTCTTTCTCTGTTCACAGGACCCTGTTATCAACCCGTCGAGGTAAGCTTCACTAAATTCGAACTGTTTGCCGCTTACATTTTAACCCCCCCGTCCTCTCCCCCCTCTGCATCTCCCGCTCCGTTTTTATTAATTCCAGTCGGGCCAGGGTTTCTTTTGCAAAGGATGAAGAGGAAAGCGAAGATTCATCATCCACCAGTACTGGCCATCCGCAGGGACGTTTGTGGAGAGTTACAAGGAGTGCAGGGACCAGTGATTCGCCTTCATCGTCTTTCAATTCAACTTCGAACTCTTCTGGAGCAGCCCGTAGCTTTCAGGTTTCCGACGCGGAGGAGATGCAACTTGCTGTCACTCGACCTGTTAGTACATGGCAGTTTACTTGTTTTTACGTCAGTGTCAGTATATTTGGAGTAATGACAGATGCCCTTAAAACACCATTGAAACGGCGCAGGTATGTAGGCAAAATACTTGTTGTAAAATTTTTATAGGTCATTTTAGTAAGCAAAATGTGTAAAACTTCTAATGAAGTATCAATATTTAAAAGCTGCGGCATTTTGAAATAACAGCAATAACACGTTGCATTCGTACCATCAAATTTTGTTCAAAACTGTCTTTTGAGATCACGGTGGCAAAGTTGAGAGCTCCGGTTTAATCATTTTAGAAATAAGGTGGGCTAAGCGAAACGATTTTTCAAAGAGCTTGGGCGGCTTACCATAGTCAAAACAACTGCAAATAACCGAACAGAACCAGAAGTGACATGCCGTGGCCTGTGTGAAGACCTTGGGCTAATCGATTTTTGGTTGTTCGCTGCCTCGACCTTATGGTGGATGTTTGGCGGGCCGTCTAGCTGCGTTTTGGGGGGCGTTGACCCTTCTGTCAGCGTTTTTTCGTCCGGCGGCTGTTGTCCTTCCTCGGGTGGGCAGTTGTCGACAAAATAAGTTTCAACGAGAGCGACTGCAATTACGTTGGAGAAACCGGGCGGGAATCACTGACCCACCTGCAGGAACACCAATCGGCAACTCGGAGACTAGACCCAAACTCCCAGCTTGCCACGAACGCAGGAGAAACTGACCATACTTTTCGATCTTCATGGAGCCGCCATCGTAGGTCGGGGTAACTCAAAGTTGGAACGGCTAGCGGTTAAGACGTGGTACTCAGACGTCAACTCCATTAACAGGCATCTTGAACTTCCTGCAGCTTATAAATTCTTGCGTCGCTAAATACGTGAAGCTCAGGACAAGTCGGTCACTCCTAACTCAAGAAAACCGCTCATAAGCATCCCGAGAATGAACTCACTCGACGAAGAATAGGAGCCACCGGACCGAACAACACCGGCAGAAGAGTCAAAGCCCCCGCCCCCAATTGCGGTAATGACTCATAAAGCACGCAGCTAGACTGCCCGCCAAACATCCACCATATAGGGTCGAGACAGCGAACAACAAAAAGTCGATCAACCCAAAGTCGTCACACACGCCACTTCCGGTTCTGTTCGGTTATCTGAAGTTGCTTTGACTATGGTGAGCCGCCCAAGCTCTCCGAATCGTCAGCATACGAATAAAATTGTTCTGGTGAACCCGCCTTATTTCTCGCACCATTGAAATCAAGGGAGTAGTATGCTTATTGTCGTCTCGGTGATTCGTTGGAATTTTGGGATCGACCGTTAACAGGTGATTTTCCAGGCGTATCTTGAACACACTCACAGTAGGGGGATGCACAACATACGTAGGTAAGGAATTCCACTGTTGAATAACGCTCTGCATGAAAACGGAGGAGCGTTGGTTTTTGCGGCACAGTTCGTGTTCGAGCTAGCAATCATGCCTTCGGAGATTTGTTTTTGGTGCTACTTCAAAAAAAAATCTTCCTAGTCAGCATCCCGATCAAGCCCACCTAGCAACTGAACCGTCGCTATAAGGTCGCCTCTGTCCTGTCTATAGTGAAGGAGAAGGAGATTTAAGGCAGTTAGGCGCTGCCCGTAGGTAAAATGTTGAATATATTGACAATCTTTGTAGTACTTCGTTGTACGCCTTCAAGAATACCTATATCTTTGCGAGGCCAAGGTCGCCAATCCTGTACCGCGTATTCCAAATGCGACCGCACAAATATTCCATACAACCCTGCCACATATATCCGCAGTTAAGTGTACAAATGTTCTTCGTATTGCGATCTTAGTTGACATTGCCCACACTGCGGCTTTAGAACACTGCGTTGTGACGCTGTATAAACACGTGAAGGTACTTAACTTTATCGGCTATCTCTAGACGAAATTAAGTCCTGTTTGTCTGTCGGAGGTATCGTAAACCTCTAAGACCAGACCCGTGGTCAAAGGAAGTATTCCTTTGCGCTAACTCCCTCGTCATTCTCTCATAACCGGGCCTGGTACTTAGAATTCACACGAAGCGTTTGCTTGCTCGACTGTTACCCCAACACGGCAGAGGAGGAGAACACGATTGCCCACGATCAAATGTATTCAAAGCCTGTAAGTCATTCTCACCCAAAAGCTGTGTGTATTTATAGCATCTCGTTTAGGTTGGCTATATTCTGTGCAATGTGCTTCAAGATAAATTTCTAGAAGAGTCAAGAGACTTCTCGCCGACATGGACCAATCAGATCTGATGGGGGCACTGTGGCCACAGCCAATGTGGAACTCTGTCGGGCGTACGTTCCTGGCTTGAAACGTATGTATGATTAGGGTAAAAGAAGAAGAAGGCTGTTTGATTGCGGGATTACCGCCAGTGATCGTTCACACCTACGATATGGAACACAAGCTTAAGTGCGCAGCCATGCAGACGATCGCCCAGATCGGAAGCAACACAAGCCGTAAGTTGATTGGGACCTCGGCCTCTGATGCGAATTCAATCAATTGATATATCGACCTGGTGCCGGCATACAGAACCCTGCGCAATCATCTACGGCCTGACGTTACTTTTGTTTGATTGACCTCTACCTCCTAGAACTGTTTCTTGCCTCGTTGCCGCTTATATCTCTGAGGATAGACTCCAGTAAGAGATTGAGAGCTCAGATGCATAAAGTATTCCGACGATTAAATAGCCCTTTTATTTCCTACTTAATAAGTCAGCTCTCTTCTTTCGTCCCCTTACCCCATTCCCACATAGCCGGCCATTGTTGTATGCCATGTAACCTCGATCGCACTGGACGGGTCTTCGCTGTACTCACAATTCGCCTACCGCTTACAGTCTTTACTGATTCTAGGTAGACTACCCTAACACTATGAGCCTTCCCGTCACATCTGCGGTTAGTGGTCTTCATGTTCGTTTTTTCCTTTTCGCCGTCCGCTAGGCTTCTCGTCTGCGTCTGCCGAAGCCATCTCTTTTCATCCAGATGGAGTTCTGCCACTCTACCCTTGAGGATTGGCTACGTCAACGCAACTCACGGCTTTTCTGCACCAATGAGCTTCCACCCGCAGCCACTGCCAATAAATCTGACCTAACTGAGGCAGAGGCTCTGTTACGAAAGGCACCCTGGTCCCATCTCAAACATGCTCCTGTGCGATGGTTGTTTGACCAGATCATCAGTGGTGTCCAGTACCTCCACCAGAATGGCGTGTTGCACAGGGACCTGAAGGTAGGTCCTTGTATCCATCAATAAATGTTCCACATACCCTTTTTTAAGTGTTTCCTCCCTCCTTCTTCCAATTGCCATCGTCGTTGTAGGGCAGGAAATCGGCCCACAGCGGTTTCATCGGCATGTCCAACCAGGACCTGTTGCGGTCCAGACACACCAGACAACGGTTTCGTAGAACGGCCTGATGCAGGAATAGTCTCCGTATAGTAAACGGAACACCAATCTCTCCGTCACATGACCTAAAGACTTCATGGCTGTATTGGACAGCGGATGTGAAACCTTTGCCGTGTCATACTATTGTTTTAATTCGTGACTGCATCAGAGAAACGCGAGGGTCGATTCAGTTTTAAAAAAAGTTATGTTTTCTAAATTTGTGGCGTTTTGGCCATAAAATTCAGTAGTAACCTTTTGTGCCTGTAGTTTGTTTTACCACACCGATATTTGCGACCGTAAACAAATGTTCATTTCTGAAGCCGAGACATACCATGACTGTTCTCTGTCACACCGTACGCCAGATATGTACAGATACTTTCTACCAGCGGTCAACTATGAATTTGTAGGGAAACTTGAAATCGAACGGGCAGAAGATTAGCAGTTTTCGCAAAATCTTAGCAGCTATTCGGACACTGTGCTGGGCATTTGCAATCACGAGACCTCAGGAGTTAGGGCATCGACTGATACAGTACCGATTTTTCACCCGCTACTCTGTTTTTGCCTTTTACTAGCCTGCCAATATCTTCCTCATGGGCCCACCCTTGGGCTGCATCTCAGAGAGACCCTGTTTACTGGAAGCACTGCGCTCAGTTGTCCTTGGCAATGTCGAATGTCATCTACTCCACCGATCACCTCTTCTGTTACCATCTGCTGCGTCCGAAGATAGGAGATTTCGGCCTCTCAACCATCATACCTTTCGCTGGCACCCTATCTTCCACGCCCAAATTTGATCCGCCAAATTGCACTGCGATTAGTGAGTCGCCATCTGTATCTTGTTCCTTCGTTATTCTTATCAGAAAATTTACTCAGACCGTGTTGACTAATTAGTAAGCATGTAGGGCATAGCAAGTTGGTTGCCTGATTACTGGGGATTGGGGGCATCTGTGAGACCTGCACTCCTAGGGAACACAGTTGGAGTAAATAATCCTTGACATGCGGCGGGAGTTCTGAACTCGTTCGCCTGTTTGCTCAGCATTAATCAGACGAGGTCGCCCCCTCCCCCACCCTCCAAGACAGGCTGAAGAAAACCTGGATCGTATTGGCTCATGGTATGCGTTTGCCCGGCTGCGCTGAGTTTACGTGAGACTTGAACCACTGCAGCTCGTTCGCGTGGCACGCATTCGTCAATCACTGTGCCCAATCTCATCATCAATCAACCGACATGCCTGAGCAGGCCATCGGTACCTGGGGCTAATAATGCAGTACTCCTCCTCCTCCTTCTAGCACATCAGTGCTTAATTAATATAAAACGTTAAAATTCACGATTTAGAAGGTTAATCAGACACAGATGAGACTCCGACTGCGCCTCCGCCTTCTCTTTGTTTGTGGCACTCGTTAGGCAGAGGCTTCACTTCACGCTAGACACTGCGCCCTACCTTATTTCAAGTCGAAATGTCTCACTGTTCAGTTCCTCACTATGAAGAACCTCACGGCAACTCGGCGCATCCCTCATTCTAAATCTGACGCGTTTGAATTTATCTTGACGCGTTAAATGCCATGTCGTGGAAGGTCTCTAATTGACGGGTTTACTCGGTCCTCACGGAGAGTGACTGCAGGACTGATGGTTATGCTGCGATGGCTCTCAATGTTGGATCTTATGCCATTCTCACTCGTGCCGCCCGAGACGTCCTCATGAAAGTCTGGTCCATTGGCGGACATCAGATCATATGTGCGTGTGTGTGGCACGCGTATACGGGCCGTTTAGCTCTGTCGTTTATTGCACCCACGGTCACCTCCGCTCGTCTTGCCGATTGGAACCTGCTAGTTGACTAAAGAGAGGGAGAGTTTAGTTGATGCAACGCAAGTTTTAAACTAATTTGCGCGCAAGTCTCCGCTGCTACGTCCTCTGCGTGGGACACACGGCGGACGTTGCTTTCGACCATCAAACTGTTGCTGATAATGATGAGATTTTTTCTTCGTCGGTGAGGTAGCTGTGCATGCTACTGATCGTGACGACTAGGGTGATAATGTCAGTTATGGTGACTGACAGCTGAACCTGTTGGTGACGCTGTCGGTGAGAATCACAGTGATGATGAGGCCTTGGTAACTTTATGCAGACCGGTCGTTTCGTCCTTGTGACCTATTTGGACAACGGGCTGCACATCGCTTTGCCCCTACCCTCCCCCTGTCGCAGACTCTCCCAAGCCCTACCTTGAGGCTCTTTCCTATTCCTCCTGTAAAACCCACCCATAGAACACTCTGTTCTTACGTGCTCTGTGCGATCGCTTGCTCTGCCTTAGATCTCATTCCTCCTGCTCAGATAATAACCCCTTCTGTCGTCGTCCATTTCCAGAGGCCCTTCCCGCTCCGCTGGATGTTCAGGACCAACAACAACAGCAACAGGGGCAGCAGCGGCAGCGCGATCCATCACGCCAGTTGGTCAGACATTCTGCCTTCCTGACTGGCAATCTGGGCACTCTGCTGTATGCGGCACCAGAGGTCACAGATGCTGGCCATGGTCGCAGCTTTTACGGCTTCAAAGTATGTCTCCAACTTTTCCCCTCTTTCTATCACAGTAGGTGACGTAATTTGCGCAGCAGTAGCTGAAATTCTGAATTGTTATTTCTTTTAGGCATAATCACCATAGCATTTTGTGCGAACCAGGACACTGAATTTTGTGTGTGTGCCCCCACCCCCTAAACGGGCCACGTGGTAGATGTGTTGGACCAACACGGGGGCCACATCAGGGCACGGCAGGCGTTATTCGGGTTGTGCTCCCATAACAAATGACGAACACGGGGGTGTGGTGTCACGTCTAGAGGCGGCTAGGGCTTAGGCACCCGGTCCGCGCCAGCCACCTGCGTCCTCTCCCATTTCCGGTATTCTTGACTCTGTCTTGACACCGGGCAGAGTTGTGGGAGGAGAAGAGAGTGTGTTAGATGCAGCGCAGGTCAACATCCCTGCATTACCCTTCCGTGGAGCATACGGTGGACATCGTTGGACAACGACAGTCGAACTGTCGTGTGGGGTGTGGGGGTTGTAGGGGTCCTTGGCCGCGCACGTCGTCTGCACCAAGACTGGTTCGATAACAACGACGCAGCTATCAACGCTCTGCTCGTCGAGTAGAACCAGTTGCACAAAACCTACGTCGATCGCCCTACCGCTGCAAACAAGACAGCCTTCTACCGAAGTCGCCGCCTTGTACAGCAACGGTTGCGGGAGATGCAGGATGCCTGGATGACGCGCAAAGCCGAGGAAATTCAGGGGTACGTGGACCGAAACGGGTGGAAGAACTTCTTCGCCGTCACCAAGGCCGTCTACGGACCCTCCCGTCAAAGGAGCCGCCCCTCTTCTCAATGCCGACGGAAGGACGCTGCTCACTGAGAAGAAGCTAAATCCTGATGCGATGGGCAGAACATTTCCAAAGAGTTCTTAACTAGCCCTCCACCATCTCTGATGCCGCCATCGATCGCCTGTCTGAAGTGGAAATCAACGCCGACCTTGATCTCCCGCCTTCTCTCCAAGAAACCATCAGAGCCGTGCAGCAACTCTCCAGCGGGAAAGCACCTGGCTCGGACACGATCCCTGCTGAGATTTACAAGCATGGTGGACCCCAGCTGATGAATCAACTCACGGTGCTCTTCCAGGAGATGTGGCACCAAGGACAAGTCCCTCAGGATTTCAAGGACGCCACCATTGTCCACCTCTACAAGAAGAAAGGGAACCGCCAACTCTGCGACAACCACCGAGCAATTTCGCTACTGAACATCGCTGGAAAGATCTTCGCCCGCATTCTCCTCAACCGCTTGAATGCCCACCTGGAGCAAGGACTGCTCCCAAAAAAGCCAATGTGGCTTCCTACGACACCGAAATTCGGTTGTCTTGAACGGTTCACGCATATGATGCGTCAGCTTCACGGCGGGATGATGGCGCGCGTTACGACAACGGAACATTATCCCAAGCATTCGCAGTGACGAACGGAGTTAGATCTGCGTCCTTACGCCTACCCTCTTCAGTCTCCTGTTCTCTGCCATGCTAACGGACGCCTACCGTGATGAGCAGCCTGCGATCTGCATCGCCTGCAGAACTGACCGGTACCTTCTCACCAGTCGGTTTATGCAGGCCACAACACGCGTTTCTACGGCTACAGTCCATGACTTGCTCTTAGCGGACGACTGCGCCCTTAGCACCGTGACGGAGGAGGACATGCAAAAAGAGTATGAACCTCTTCGCCGCAGGCTGCGCCAATTTTGGATTAACAATCAGTACAGCCAAAACGGTTTTCATACACCATTCGCCACCCAGCAGGGAATACAATGCTCCCCGAATCAATGTCAACGGTGCACAACTCAAAAATTTGGAAACCTTTGCTTATCTGGGAAGTACACTGTCACGCAACGTGAAAATCGATGACGAGGTTGCGCAGACGGATCTCCAAAGCCAGTCAGGCCTTCGGCCGTCTGCAGGCCTCTGTGTGGAATCGCCACGGTATTCGCCTTAGCACCAAACTGAAGATGTGCAATGCTGTCGTCTTGACGACATTCCTTTGCGAAGCGGAGACCTGGACCATTTAGTCGAATCAAGCTAGGAAGTTGCATCTCTTCCATTTCAGCTGCCTCCGCAGAATACTGAAGCTGAGATGACAAGACGGGATCCCGGATACGGAATTCCTGGAGCGGACCGGCATCCTCAGCATCCATGCCCTGCTGAGGCAAGTGCAATCTGCGATGGACCGGCCACCTGGTGAGAATGGATTACGAGCGACTATCAAAACGACTTCTACGGAGATGTTGCTACGGGCACTAAAGCAACTGCAAATCAACCCGGCGACCTGGGAGGACCTTGCCGAAGATAGAGCGGCCTTTGGGAAGATATGTGAAGACTGGTGCAGCAATATAAGAGGACATCCAGATCACGACTGTTAATTCCAAAATGGCGGCTTGCAAATCACAAGCACCGCGGATCAACACGGCTACTGTCTAATTCTTGCCAACGTGCCCACGCTGTCAACGTACATTCCGCGTCTGGTCGGACATCTTCGAACTCAACGCAAAACCATGAGTTCGACCGTTGATTTCGACGAGGTCCACCTTATGCTCCACACCAGGTGGGGCAGGGACGGTGTCTAATTACACAACATCAACCTCTGTAACGCCTGCCTCTGACCCCATGAACACGACCACCCCAACCACTGATAACAACTCCAGCGATGCCCACGATAACCGACACCATCCGCACTCCTCCACCTCCTGCGCCGACAAACACCACTTTCCATATTTCTCCCATGAGCTCGACCACCAGTGCCAGCAGCTGAGGCCCCACAGACTCAGCCCCTCCCGACCTATCTTGTCCTTATCGTCACCGCACATGCACGTCACGTATCGGCCGGGTCGGTCACTTGTGAATCCATCACACAGAGATCAGCCAACCAGTGCCAGGAGCACGCACATAAACCCGCCGCAGTCAATTCAACTGTCCGCACTGCCCACGCACATTCACACACCGCATGGGCCTTTTAGGTCACATTTGTCTACATGAAAACCTCCGTTAGAACACCGCTGGCTATACCACCACACTACATCTCCCCACATCAGCCTCTGCACCTCACATGATCACACACAACACTACAAAAACATACGCTCAGTTTGCATAGCTGATTGAAAGGCAAGCATGATCCTCGGCTCCTTCTCCATGTGGCTCCTCTGCTGCATGTGTGATCTGAGCTTGGGTTTGAAGGTTGCCAACTGACTATTACACTCAGACCTCGCAGTCAGTCCAATGTGTGTTGTGTGGAGGGGCTGATTGGTGATCTGAGAGTCAGGCTGCGATGGCTCCATCTTAACGTGACCTCTGGCTATCTCAAATATGTGAGATGTGAGCCGTTCAACTGCCTGTTGTGTGAAATCCTAGTGCTTGTGTTTGGGTAGCTACTCGTGCACGCAGGACGCGTAGACGAGGTCACCAGCAGCTGCGCCCACATCCGCATCAGACAGCTGACCGGCTCGGACGGTGGTCTGGTTGTGGGTGGGCGAAAGAGTGAGGTCGACAGCTCAGCGCATTTTCCTTACTATAAACAATCGGACGCGCTTGAAACTATCACGGTGCGCTAAAAGCCATGGCTTGGAAAGTGGCCAACTGACGGGATAACTCGGACCGCGTGGTCAGCCCAGTGTGTTTTGTGTGGAGTGACTGGCGGACTGAGAGTCAGGCTGCAATGGCTCCTTCTTAATGTGGCCTTTATGGAACTCCCACTCCGTGGGATCCGAGCCAGGTGTGGTGACACGCCCAGGGGCGGCTCCTGTCGCGCCAGCTAAATGCGTCCACTCCCGCCTCTGGTCTTTTTGACTCTGTAATGACACCGGGCTCAGGTGGGGGAATAGGAGAGAGTGAGGTAGCTGCAGGGCAGGTCTAATATCACTTAAAATTAATCCACGCGCAAGTCACCGTCCCTGCACCACCTGGTGTGGAGCATACGGTGGACATCATCGGACTAAGACGGTCGAACTGTCCTGTGTGTGACGTTTCGTCCACATGTGAAGATCAAACTAGTACAAAAATTCCTTGTAAATTTTCGATGCTATTATAAATCCAAATATTGTAGGAATTATGCACCTCGGCCAGACCATCTGCTCGATGAGGTGGCATGTTTTCGTTTTGGCAAAATTGTTGTTAGGATTTTGTCCTTATTGGTAACATCCCATTCAATCTTGTGCTCTTTTTTAAATGAAAAACGCGGTACACATATTCCAGTCTAGCTAGTGAGGGTAACAAGCGATCCTTGTTTACCTGCTAATGCGTTATGTGCATCTGTGCACGTATTCATGACAATATTTAATATTAAAATGGTATTCACAAAATGTAAGTAGCACTGTTTGTAAACCAAATGTCTGGAGTTGGCTTGGGATCAACAATAGTTCGGTCTCGGATTGTCGAGAGGAAACAAACGGCACATGCGATTATCAAATTATTTTCACACCTACACTCAGGGTGAGACGCAGCATCATGACAAGAAGAGGCAAAAGATGAGGAGAAGCCATCGCCGCCGGTAGGTACACATACGAGGCAACTCTCATTCTAAATGGCATCATCGAAACCGCATAGAGGAATTCATAACTTTCCTTAAATGTTGTGTGTGCAGCATGTGATTTGGCAACGCTTAACGCAAGTGAAACGTCAGGTCGAATTTAGACTTATTGGAGAATTTAAAAACTTCTTTAAAACCAAAAAATGCCCTTTCTTCGGTTAGCTTTGGAGGAATATGTATGTTATTGCAAACTATGTTTGCGATGGAGTGTTTTTGCGTATGTTTGTGGATTTCCAAGGTTTTCGACTATCAACTGAAAATTGCCACACTACTCAAGTAGTAATTTTTGTAAACGGAATTTTTTAAAAGGGGTCTGAAAGACGCTCAGTTACCTGAAAAATAGTTTAGCTCTGTAAAATTCTTAACCAAGCGATCATTTTTGTTAACCCCAAGCCTCACAGCAGCAAGTAGACGAGGTCGATACCTTGGCACGGATGGTGCAGATGGACCATATGTCTTTCAATATCTAGTCCATCACTTTGATGCAGTTTCCAACAGTGGAAGTACTCGAGTCTATTAGTTATTTCGTGTCAGGCCTGTCAAAAAGTCCATAAATGCCCAATTTTAATCCTCATCAGACATCGTCCGGTTTTATACCACCATTGTAGTTTCCCTTGTCGTTTCCGGCAACAGATGCACATTTAGAAAAGCTGGTTTTTGAAAACCTAACCTAAAAGACGGTCCTACGTCCAAAACCCGGGATTCTGGCTGCAGGTTGTGACCTAGTCTGTGGAATCGTCGGATAGTGGCCTCAACCGTCATGCGCACGTATTGTTGTTTCCTACCAAAAGGTAGGCTATCTTAAGAGTGTTTATCCTCTAGAATGAGGCAGGCTGTAATTATTTGACTTCGTCAGCCAGCCACTTCTTAGCCCAGGTTAGTTAAAACTTGCATTGCACCAGACCAGATCGTTGTGCTCTCTTCTCATGCATTTCGATAGCCTACAAAATATCACTTGAATGATTGCCATCTCATTTTTTTCCTTCAAAGGCTGACATCTACAGCCTCGGCGTCATCCTCTTCCAAATGCTTTACCCCTGCGCGACCGAATCAGAATTAGTCTCCCATCTGGTGCGCTTCCAGCAAGGTGAAAAGTTCGCCATTGCGGCTACTCCCAAAGCGAAGGGCACAAATCGGAGGCGGAACCGGAGGACCAAACAGCATCTCCTTCCTAGAGAACTCATCCTTCTTTGGCCAGAAGAGGTAAGATGTCTCACTCGTCTGTGGTTTCTGACAAACACCTGTATCTTCATATGGGCACAATTTGCATGCTCTTGGCTAAAGGAAATTAGGGTGCGTATTCTGGAGGTCGACAGCAATTTATCCCAATTAAGGAGTTGAACTATGTTTGTTTGAGAAGTCGTATATATATTTTGTGTGTCCCCTAAACAGGTGGCGTGGTAGGTGCCCTGAGCCAACACGACGGCCAGATCAGGTTAGACAGTCGTTATTCGTGTTGGGGTCCCATAGCAACTGCCGAACATGGGGGATGTGTGTTGGCACGCGTAGGTGAATGCTCATGCCGCACCAGCCGCATTTGCCATTTATGCATCTGATCCCGCCTCCGGTCTTCTTGACTCTTTCTTGATATTGGACACAGGCGAGGTAAGACAAGAGAGAGTGCGGTAGCTGCAGTGAATATCTTATATCACTTAAAACTAATCCACGCGTGGGTCACCGTCCCTGCACCACCATGTTGCGGACTACAACAGTCGAATGTGGCTTTTGTTAACATTTTCGCCGAGGCTTCGTCCACTGATGATTCCAACGTTCCGTCCGCATTCTAAAGTCCCTGTTCCGCACATCATTATGCGCGGCCCGCAGGTCACCAGGGCCGACCACAAACCGCCCATTATCTACCGTTCCGCACTTTACCTGAAGTTTGTCACGTGGGACGAAATTGCCGTACCCGCAGAGCATTTTAGCGCTTCTTGCAGTTACTCTGTCGGGTGATCAAAACCTCGGCCAAGTAGACTGATTAAGCAAAATTTAAACTCTCAATCGGTCTGGACGGCATCCGGCGTCACCTGCGGCCCCTGCTCTGCCTCGCTAGTCGTTGACGCGTCTCGCCGAGTTAGCTGCGTCCTCCACAGGTGGACAACCTCTCCCCGCTGCATATTGGGTCTTCTGGACGAAGCGTCATGTTGGGTTCCCACTCAGGTTGCAGCAAGAAGTCCAGCCACGGTGACCGCGTCTCCTCTTTGTGTATGTTACGCTTTTCCAGGACTCGAGCCGATTGACCATGAAGGACTTTTAGTATTTCGAAGGCCCTGGTCTCTCTTTGCTGCGTCATGTCGGATACACCGTGCTGATGATATTTCCCAGATCCTGAAGCGAATTCGCAACGAGTCAATTTGTTGGCCCAATTCCTCAAAACCTTTCACTGTAAATGCGTGTAGATTAGGTCCTCTTAGACCTGGATTCGTGTCCTTTTGGACTCTTGTTCAGAAAATAGGCCCTAAATTGTCTATTAGCGGTGCAGTCACTCGAGACAATCTATCTAAACAGGCCTTGAGTCTGGAGCTCACAGCCAATTGACTGAAACGTTGCATTATAATTGCCGTTCGTTCACGTCTTCCTTTCAGAGCCGTCTCCTTTCAAGAATGTTGGGTTTCAGGGCGGCGATGCGACCAGACGCGACCGAACTGCTCGAAAAATTGTGCCTTACTTCAGAGGTTAGTTTTGCTTTGTTTTGTCTAGCGCTTGTTTTTAATGAAATTTTGCTCAAATTCCGCACCACTTTAAGTCACTCAGTTTCCTCGTAGAGACTAGTCCTTCGCTGAGTAGCTGAAAGGCTGTTGAACTCATTAGCCAGTATTGAGCACATAAATTTCGCGCGAGCGACTAGGACCAGCAGTAACCTGCGGACGGGGCACTCTCAGTGTACGAATTTGTTTTGTGGCGCACCTGCCTTCACACTTCCACCAGCTTATTACAATGGAAAGACGCAGAGACATTCACTGATGAAATTGGAGCTGCGTCTACACGCACTGGTCCACAACTGCTTTTCACATTGAGTGAGTCTCCATCATGAAATGGGCGAGACTGTGGTAAGGGGTATTTTACACGCGTCAGCCGACAGACGCGATGACCTGTCGTTCATCCTCCGTTCATCACGTATCTATGGTTTGACCGTCATTAAAGACGATGTTCGCTGTGTGCTCCACTTCAGGATTGGCTCAGGGACGGTTAATTGCACGTGAGCTAGTTTATAGTGAGAGTAGATTTGCGCTGCATCTCTCTGCCCTCGTTTACTTGGGTGCGGTGTCTAGACAGAGTCATGGAGACCAGATGCGGGATCGGGCGCCGTGGCTGACGCAGCTAAGCGGCCCGTCTACGCGTGCCACACACCGCCTAGCCACGCAGGTTGAACCGGGTTTTCACACAAGACTGAATAATGGCTCGGATCCCGGATGGATGGGAGTACCATCGAGGCCACAGAAGGGAGCAGCCATCGCAATGTGACTCTCCGTTCTAAGAGGAAAACCGTGTTATCCTATCAATTAACAGTCTTCCAAGCCAAGCCTTTTACCGCACCGTGATATGTCCAAGCGCGTTGGGCGGTACGTCAATGCAACTACCGGGGCTGGAAAACTTCATTTCGTGATTTCCGCATGACGACTGATGAAAGTTGTCTGAGTTATTTTTGTCATGTATACGTGTACAACCGAAATGGCCCATCACCGGCAGGGGAGAGAGAGAGAAAGAGAGAGAGGCCTATATTGAGGAATCCATCCCCACAAAAAATAATTGCGCTCCTCGTTATAAATCGGACACGCTAAGTTTCGTGGCTTTGGAGGTTTCCAACTGATGGGTTAACTCCTCTCAGAACTGACTGTCAGGCTGCAATGGCTCCTTCCTTATTTAACCTTTATTGAATTATCAGTGATTGGAGATCAGGATCACCTTTATAATAGCCTGATACATGTAGCAGTGATTAGGATGTGCTTGTGTGATGCACGCTTAGACGGTCTGTGCCGGCCACTGCGCATACACCCAGTGTCGTCCCCCTATCATAGCAAGGTGGTCTATGGAAGAGAGTGTGCAATAGATTCTGTGTGTCGGCAGCATCTACCCCCTAGACGAGCCGCGTAGTAGATGTGCTGGACTAACACGGGGACTAGATCAGGGACACAGCAGGTGTTATTGGAGTTGCGCTCCCATCACAATTTCCGAACAATGGGGGCGCGGTGGCACGCTAGGTGCAGGTTCACGCCTCACCGGCCATCAGTGGCCTGTATTGTACTACCACTCCGCTGACCGCTTGCACCCGATCCTGTCTTCGGTATTCTTTGAATCTGTCACATCGGACCCAAGTGGGTGAGGGACAAGGGAAATGCCTTAGATGCAGCTCAAGTCTACATTACCTAAAACTATTTCACGGCCAAATCACCCTCCTGGGTGGAGCTCGTCGTAGTCGATGGTCGAAAATATAATGTTTGCAGCATCTCAGTGATTTACAGTTTGTCCTACCACACCGCCAACAGAGGCTCTGGGGCCGAATCCCCAAAGCAAAATGGAACTGATCATTATTCTGTCCTACGGTCAATATATTTCCGTGATTGCTTGATTGTGATGATATTATTTGCGTCTCTAGGTACCTGAAATTGTACGCTACCGATCATCGCTCGGTGCTGGATCTGTTCCAACCGAGCCATTGCTGGTGGACCAGCTGGTCCTCCGAAACCGCGCCCTCGAGCAGCAAGTTGCCAGTCTTACTCGTAGGCTGGCATTTCTTGAGACACAGACGCGTGTAGAAAAGCCAGTGCCTTGACTGTCCGTGGCCGAGTCCTTCCGCTTGCCGACAATCAGATATTCGTTCAAGAATGCACGGACGCCGTCGTTATACCGGTTCTTTCAAATACAGCCACCCAGTGACCGTGCACAAATTGACTTTCTTCTATGTATTTTTATTGTACCTGTTTTTACCGCTCTGAAACCGCATCCCATCGTTGTACAGTACTTATTTTTAAGCCGAACGAATACTAGTATTGTTTTGACCTTTTTGTTTTCGGATTCCAGGCGATTATTACGGAACACCGTAGCATTACCGTGCGTTTTAAAGGCATCTGTTATGTTTTATGCATACGGTGCTGCCATGGAAAAGAATTGAAACTTTTTTTCATACATTTGAATCTTTCCAATGAAATATTAGTAGAGAATTTTGGCAGATTTTAATAATTCCTTTGGCCCACATGTTAAAAAATCGATGGCCTCGGTGGTATTCGAACCCACGCCACCAAGGGGAAGGCTTTAGTGCAGCCAACGCTCTAGCAAACTGAGCTACGAGCCGTGAGTTCAATCTCACTTAGGTCAAGTTACCCGCCCAGCCTACTGCAACGTATGGAATCAACCAATTCTGTGGGTCAAAGGAATTATTCAAATCTGCAAAAATCCGCTACTTATTAACTGTGCCTGGTAGTCATCTGGTGGATTCTAGATTGATTTCTTAGGAAATCCTGCTTGGGCAGTCAGCTTACTGTATCAAAATTGGTGGATTCCATTCTTTGCAGTAGATGGGCGGGTAACTTTACCCAAGTGTGCTTAAACTCACGGCTCCCGGTGGGGCCTCGTTGCTCAGTTGGCTAGAGCGCTGGCTGCACTAAAGCCTTCCTCTTGCTGGCGTGGGTTCAAATCCCACCGAGTTTTTCGCAAGTGGGTCAAAGGAATGAAATATTAACCGAAATACTGAAATATGTTTTATGTGATACAGGATTGCTCAAGTGAGCTTGTAATACTAATTAGTTCGTAGGTTAAGCCCCAGATATTTCAGTCACGATATGATCCACGCCTTCGAATAAGATTCTTTCCGGTTATCTTATAAAAACTGAATTTGTTTTTTGAGAGGTCTGCTTTATTTTAAAAGTAAAATTGCAAACTTTTTAACAAAATGCCCTGAATAAGTTTGGACATACAAACCACATAACACCGGAAAGTCACAGAAGAATGGCCGAAGACTGCAACTATATATATATATATATCTTAAGGAATCGTCCTTAAATGAGTCGAAAAATGTAGATCAAATTGGATTTCCTTCAAAGCGTTGCTAGCGTCGTGTACTGATTATTGCGTTGTTTTACTTCGAATAAAAAATGGGGTTAAAAATCGGTATATAATAGGCCAACCGATGTGCATATAAGAAAATGTACATGTGGATGGTGAGCCGAAAACTGTCGGCTCAATTCCAAGGTCCCACTCAATTTTTTATAATCACTAATTATTACGAACTTTTCATATTGACTTTCTTTGTCCCTTTAAATTCAAATATATTTTATAGAAGACAGGCTTAAAATATTTTTTTCTCTAGTCATTTGGCAGCAACTTTTATTCTCGTTAAACATTTTACTTTTGAAGAAAGGGTGTGTTTTACTTCAAAAACCCTTTTCAATTCTGGAATCATTTTAAGTTTGACCTACAGCTGCGCTTGTGCTCGGGGTTTCCAAGCTGCATACTTCTCTTGTTAGGAGGATCATACATCTCTCTATAATATTGAGACGTCGTCTTCTAGGACTCATCAAGTAAATGAAACTTACCCACAAAGAGAAGAGAGACTGGAATGACCATTTCTGGCTCATTAATTGTCATCAGCTAGTCATACGCAATCACTGACGCCGCAAGCTCGGAGGCTCGAACTCGCGACCTGCTGATCAGAATTCTAACACTAACCCTTAAGCAACGGGCTCGTTGTCTTGCTGGTTTGGATCGGGGATATTAATATTGGTGATTGGAAGATCACCGATCGGTTACGGGACTGCATCTTTTCTAGAATATATATTTGAATCTGTCAAGGCATAGAAAATCGATGGGAAGACGTTCATACTACTTAAGGATTGATTTTTCAACAGCCGGCGACAAAGAAGCACACTAAAACGCCGGTGTTCCTGAGTGGCTGGAATATTTTGAAATTAGGCTGCATGATAATCAGTATTCAAACCCTACCTACTAATTCCTTCTAACCGAAAGAAATTAAATAATTTCAGTTAACAGTTCGTGCGATAGGCCAGCTACTTTATAGGTCTATTTCTTAACAGTTGTAATTTATTTCAACTGGCTTCAGTTCGGCAGTGACATCTGAGTTCAATTACTCACGTCTTTCTCCGTAATGTGGGCACATACTCTCGGGGTTAAAAGTGGCAAGCTATTAACAGTACGTGAAAATGACTTTGCTGTATTCGATGAACGTGGAGGATCAACGAGTCAGGCAGATAATCTCTCCAGTTCCGCCCTTGGCAGCATTGATTTTCGTCATTCACTGCCTTTATTTAATCATGATGGGCTGTTTTTACTGGCTATGCTTGAATACTAGAAACAGTCTCCATCTGATCCACTTGTGATCTGGAACCAAACCAGTACTACGAGAACCTTTCCATATATTTACGCGAGATTTGAACTGGTCTTTTGCCACCAGATAACCCTAATTTCTTGGGATCCGCTTTCGGCACATGTTGTTTACTGAGACGAGGTTGGTGTTTAGCTTGCCCCACAGGTTTTCGTACTCAATTTTTCATCCGGGTGGTTATATACCCGTTGGAATTTCCGTCATATTCGTTTAGTTCGACAAAATTATCTTTCGGCCTAGAGTCAGATGGTGACGATTTCTTGGAGTTCCTGCCGGATATCCATTGTCTTCCGCCTTCGCTGTTACCTGAAAAAAATACTTTTGCCAAATAAACGCTAGTCTACAAACTGGCTTCTGCACACTGTCACCCAGGAGTAGTCAAAAATTATGGCGAAAAGCGAAACTTGCTTCCTTGGTTCACACCCTTGTGTTATGTTAGAAAATAAGCCGTCCGAAACGGCAATGTCACTAGACAGGTGTGTGCAACAGGCTGTTTACCATTTTTTTAAAACCACGAACAGGCGATCATTTAGGTGACCTTTGGAGAATATAGTGGAATCGACTCGAATTTCGCCCTATGACCGAAGTAGCTGATTAGCTCCTGCTTGATAGGCTCTTGCCTCGTATACATCCAGTTTGGGTCTAAAACTCAACTCCTTGTACCCTGGAAGTTTTGAGGTTCGCATAAGGCCTCCTGGGTTTTCGCAAGGTGTCCTATTTCGATCCTTGAAAATCAGCAGGCTTTAAAGACTCGTTTGGAGCATAAACAACACACGCGGCTATTGGTTTAGTTCAAGCTTGGGTCTTGATAGCATGACGTATGCGTCAGTCGGACATTGCTGAACCTATGGTGTTTCCATTATTGTCAAATGCTTCAGGCATATGTTAGAACGAGACTGGTACCACATTCCCCAGTGTGCTTTTCATTATAACCCAAAGCACTCATGATTAGCATGCTGCGTTGAAAATCGAATTAATTATTATTTGTGAAGGATCTCCCCTCCACCCACTCATGAAACTGGACTCGTGTGGTGTTGTGAATCCTGAAGTGCCATCACGCGTATTAGTGCACTGTCTCCACGCAACCTCTAGCTGCCTGACTATTTTTCATCAGAACAACGCGATTATAGACTGTGCGACAGAGGCTACACCAGTCAGCCTCAATAAAGGCATATTAAAGCTCAGTGATTAATCTCCTGGTTTGCGACGACATAACACAATTTCACGGGCGATCTGACGAACGTGTCAATCTCATCATCTAGCCACGTGATCCGAAGTACTCTAGCTTAATCGGATACTTGTGCCTCTGTTCTTGTTTCTGTGGCGGTCAAAAACGGACTAACGACTAAAGGCTGGGTTTGAGGATAAATAGCTAGCTAATTCCAGCTAATATTTTAATAAAAAGTGTTCCCTCGACGAGTCTAGCCTGTTGGCCGATGGTTATGCCAGTATTTTTCAGTGTTTGCACTCAATAAATTGCAACGACCGTCAACAAGAATGCTCATCAATCATCGTAGTTTTGATCGCTTCAAATGATCTTAGACTGAAGAGAGCTGTACCGGGGCGCCTAACTGCAGCATCATTATCTGACCCCGGGTCACAAGGTCCTGATTATCGGTTAGTAACCTACGTCAACTTGCATTGTGGAAGAGCAGACGTGATTAAAAGATCTACACTAAGACCTATGGAATGCAGAAAGGCATGATGCCCATGTCCAGCACGCCCGATTGCTTCCCTTCCCGAACACGGAAGCTGTACAACACTCTCCTAACCTTCGAAGGAGAGCCGCCAGGAGACAGTTTGTAGGCACGCTTGTTTTTTTACCGATGTTTTCGGTCTCCTAACATTTACGACGTGACACAACTCTATCCTTTGCGAAACGGCCAAACGAACTTGGAACGCTGAAATTGGATATTTTTGGCTTCCGATGACCTCAAAATGGGTTTCAACGAACGCATTATGTGCTATTTGTTTGCAGGTTTCTTATAATTGGAATCTATACTCAACTTTGAAGTCGAACTTTGAGGTCGTACAAATGAACCCTGACACTAAAAGCGGTAGACAACCTTCTTCAAAACAAATCCAGACATAGTTGACAAAACTTTGAGCAAAATTCACGCCCTGGGCATGTGAGTTGAGCGGATAAGCGACAACGCACTTTAGCCAAACGAAGGTTATTAGATATAATCTAGGATGGCGATGTACGTACTCGATGGAGAAACATACCCAGTAGAAAGTTTGCCAGCATTTATTACTTTGTCTCAAACTATCTAGGTGGTGTAACTGCCTATAATAATAATTATATTTCGACGTTTCCAAAAAGAGAATGTGGGCATCAGTGCTGCGTCACAATTACTCACATTTTAGTCCAAGTAATTTTCCTACTCGGCGCAAAGAACAACTAAGGATAGAAAAACAGGTCAGTCAACTGAAAACTAACCTACCGGGTGCCCAACTTGGTATAATGACTTCTGTACATAAATGGTTATTGTATTGTCCACAACAACAGTCTCTAGCTATTTTGAATAATAACGGCTACATAACTGGAAAGTTCACAAGCACTACACCATTCAGTTATAAACATCTGTGGTGTTAAGGCCATGATACACCGTAGCACAAAGTCTGTCACCGTATGCGGCCTAATAAAATTGTGCAGTTGAGCTGAACGAAACAACATAGAAGGACCTCAAGTTGACATCATATAAGCAGCTGGCCCAAATGCTACGTTGACCGTAGTCAGAGATAGTTTACACTAAATCCGGAGTGATAAACTTGTTCACAGTGGGATACTATCAAGTCAGATATTTCCGGTGGACAGCAAATATCAGGGGCAATGTAAACAGAATGGATGGCAGGACTGCAAAAAGTTGGAACTTTTTGGTCCCATGAGACAAAGATGGGCTGACTATCGCGCTTATGGAATGGAAGAGTACAAGATTCTTACTACTACCAGAATGACGACAGCTTCGACATTTTCAGTGTAAGACGACACGTATCTTGTCATTTAATAATGTAAGATATAACCAATTCTCTCGGTTAATCGCATTTACACTGGCACGGTTTTCCCCAAGCAACGAAGGAAAATGCAATACTCCCGACTAATTTATTATAGTAGCAGTGCTGCTATGCAAGCCAGCTTCTCCGCAAGCTGCCTACTCCCGATTTGCAATTGACATTGGGTCTACCTCTAAATTAAGATTAAAAACCATAGCCATCGTACGCACTTATAAAAACTGCCTTTGACCTGCAATGCAAGACTGCGAATCACTCGCAACCAATCGCTTTTTAGTGCTCAGTTAGCCCCTACAAGTAAAAAACGTGAAATGCTTCGAAGATAGCAATTACGAAGTTACAGTGTAGCTTTCAAAAGATCATCGGGTAAATACGAAAGACAATCGCTTGAACATAACCTACGTTAACTTTTCGCATATGTTAACTCCGCAAGTGCTTTCTCCACTAGGTCTTTAACCTCAAGCGACGGAGTTCGCTTGGCGTCAGCATGAAATCAGCCAGCTTATCAGGAAGCGCAGACATTAGTACTTCTTTTAACTCAACCAGGATATCAGAGCAGTCGGTTTCGAAAAAAATAAGAACTAGTGAACCGCAATACGACAGAAGCGATGAAGAAATGCAAAATGCCTATCAAGACCGATAGTTGAGACTATGCCGATTTGCAGGTCAAGATAACGGAATTTACGGAAAAGTTACCAACATAGGCGATTGAGACTAGATGAACACCAAGCATGGGAATATTGGTAAGACCTTAGCACCCACTAAAATAAAATCCTCAAAAAAGTAATCTGCCAAAAGACCGAACTTTATTAACGCTTAGGAGGACTTGGCCGCCTTGGCCTTGGGTGGCCCACTGCGGAATCCATTCCTGAACCGCCTGTGCACCTTCTTTAGATGCAGACAGCGGCCGGTGCCGGTAGTCTTCCTCCTGAGAGCCTTCTCGGACCAGTTATACTTCCTTAGACGAGCGGATGGATACCCACATGCGGAGCACACTTTCTTTTGGTTGTGGAAAGATTTTCTACCACACCTCCGGCATTGTGTGTGTGTCTTGTTGTGACGCTTACCGAAGGAGGTTGTCCCCTTTGTCATTGTACAACTATAGAAAAATGTAAAAGTTAAAATCCGTCCAAAAAACCGTCAAATATCAAAAGACAAACAAAACACGCTTACTGCCTGCACTACTTCAAATCTGTGTCCTCAATTAATTCAAACAAGCTTACGATTCAACCACGAAATAAACATTTTCCGGAGACAAAGTATCAGTAGACCTGGTATTTTCTCCAACTTCCTAAGTGATATAACTTCTCAGAGGAAATACTTGAGAAGAATTATGAGAGTGCTTTGCGTACTTGCATATTATTTCAGTGAGTTATTTTCGAAAATTCTCTTAAGGCGTATTTTAGCCGAGAGCTGACGATCCAATTCAATTTTATTTATCGAGTGAAATAGGCAAGGGCTTTTGAGAACCCCAATTCGTACCAATTACTTCAGTGTCGGTTTACAGCGAATCCATGGTGGTTTCTATTGTGCAAAAGCAATAAAAAAAATTTGCGTGAGCCTCGATGATTAAATCCGTCGAGTTAAATCCCTCATCACTCCGGCTCATTTTGGAGCATAAATCTGTCAAGGGTCCTTTTAAAGCTTTCTAGCGATTGTGACTTCACAACCTCTGAAAGGAGGGCATAGCATGGTTTTACCAATATGGCAGTGAAGTAGAACTTGCGTACATTTAGCCTGGCCTGATGAATGTGCAGTTTTAATTTTGGCCCCGGAGATAGCTTTTTTTAGCAAATTCTAACGAGTCGGCAAGTGCCAGGCAGCCTTTCAATCCCTTCAAAATGAGGACTCCCATTGGAGATACCCGCGCATTTGCCTATAACTCAAAGGGAACATAGTCAGATTTGGTAGGCGTATTGTATATGGCAAGGAATTATGACTCGAAAATTTTCACGTACTCACGAAAGTTCCAAAAATCTAAGAGAAGATAACGTGATTGAAATCCGAAAAGGCTCTCTTGATGGTGTGCTTAACAGACATTGTGCTCTAAGCTCTCTCAAGCAGTGAGAGTGTGGATTTATAGTGGTTTTAATCAGAATGCCAAGTTCTTTTTGGGTTTCCGCGTCTTATAAGGCTGTACCTTTGAGAAGGTAACTTCTACTGTCGGCGGAGCCGGCTGACTTGCCTAAGTGAAGTTTTATACGCTTATCAACGTTAAACCACCAAAGAAAATGGTTTGACCACTACTCCAAACATTGTAGGAATGTCAGCAGTCTGTCATCGTCGGCAGAGCCCGGGATTATACTCCAGATTTTGATGTCATCTGCAAACACTGCTGCTTCACAGTCTGCAATCTTCCACGTATATGAGGAACAGAGTAAGCCCTAGTACTAAACCCTGGGGGACCCCACACTCCACCACAGCAGCAATTGACCTCTCTTGGCCGATTCAGTACAACCTGGCCCCAACCGATGAGGAAGTTATTTCAGTATAATTCAGTATGTATAATAAAGATAGGCAGACCCTTTGAAAACACTATTTACATATAGAAGCTAGAAAAATACGCAAATGTCCCATAGCGATATGTTTATATTATATCAGTCATTGTTGTCGACTAATATATGTATGTCCATAAAGAAAACATTTATCAAGTCTTCTTTTAAACATATCCACGCTCTCAGCATGAACAACTGAAGAAGCAGTTTGTTCCATTCTTCAAGCACCCGGTGGGAAAAGAAGTTGGCCTGCAGTTCCAGTTGGACGTGGTTCGTTTTCAGTTTGTATTGGTGACCTCGGAGATATTTTGTGTTTTTCAATTCAAAAATCAGTCATTTAAAGGCATAGTCAAGTTTGAAGACGAAGATTGTATGCCCTCTGTATTGCCCATAAGTGAGAGAAAACATTTAAAGCCTTTATAATCGGCTCCTCATAGGGTACGAATTTTAATCTACTTACTAGTTTCATCACTTTCCCTTGAACTTACTAAAAACTTGAACCTTCACCGTGTTATGTTACAAAATGTGCCGGAGCGATGAGGTATTTACCGTAACCCCGAGACTCAAGCACCACTTGTCATATTTGCTGATTGCCTTTGAACTTTTGCAACCCATATATTTTCTCTGTATACCGCACTTAATTTGACGGTACAAATAGGGTACTCAAATGCCCACAGCTGCATGACTCAATCAATTGAATTAAATTGACTTGAGTCGAAATTTTTACATGTGAATCCGCATTGGCGATTGGCTTTTGGTGATATTTGTTTAACGTGGGGTGATAAGTCAAGAGTATTTGTATAGCTCAGTCCTAAGTTTTTTTTAAGGATACTTATTCTTTTATTTCGTAATCATCAAAAATTACGAGTGGCAGTTTTTGTAGACCAAATATCCTTAGATTGCATTTAGTCAGTGAGAATGGCATTTGCCATTGGTTACTCTATTTTACTAAGCTTGTTGAGATGCGCTGCGATGGTACTGTGCATATTAATCCCTGTCTGTGCATTATACGCATATGCGAGTTTAAGATCGTCTACATTCAGGAATATTTTGACTGTGGTCCATATGGTTTGATAGGTCATGAATTCGGTTTAAAATGTTCGACCAAGAAATTTAATCCCTTAGAGATTTCGGTCTACTGATCACTCTTGTGGACTTTATTTATTAAGCTTTGGAATCTATTCGACATACTCTTTGTCCTCATAAGCTTACTGCAGGACAACAGCGGAAACGACCGAAAACTTTTTCCTGTGCACTTATCACCAGCCGCTCTATGAGATATTTCATCTCACAAAGGGCTGAGTCATTTCGATATTTTATTCATCAAGTTGGTCTCGCTACAAACTTCGTCCCACAACGTTAGCATCCTTTTCGCGATCTCTCATGGAAGTCCAAATTTTACCCTTCGGGAATCTTTTAAAATACGTGGCACTGCCGAGTTTCGAACCAGGGCACGAGTGTGTGCGAAACGATGGTGATACCACTGACCTATCGCTGCACGATGAAATCGTTGATTTAAATTTCAATGGTGGAATAAACACTAGTCACAATTCGAATGACTACACTTCCGGACATATTTCTTTAAAGTCGCCTCCCGCCAAACGAGCCAAGTGTTTGTTGGATGTCACTTATGAGGACGAAGCGTGTGGAACATGCTTTAAATTTCTTCAAATTTTTTTGGAGATTGTAAAGGATATGCAGGGGCTGAAGATGGAGATAGAGAAGTTGAAGAAACTTCCTCGCATTTTACCCGAAGAGAAGCAGTATGTAACGATAGGCCATGACGGGGACAAAGGCACATTCGCATATACAGTTTCTTCAGTCATTATATACAAAAACGAAGATTACGCTGCGTCTACAGAGCTCTGTGTAGCCGTTAAGCAGTCTCTAGTATGGAAAATGGGCAAACAGCAGGGATTTCAGGAAAGTAAGAAACGTCTCAGGGCATCCCAAAAAGACAGATTTAACCAGAGCGTCAGTCCGAGGGGTGCAAACCCAAGCAAATGCCAAGCAAAAACGGCACTGTCGAAGGTTGCAACCGATCAAAGAGCGGTATTATGCACATAAGTATGTGTTATCTCTGCATATGCATCGCCAGCAAATAGTTGCAGAGCACTTCATCAATTAAATCACCACACACCAGTTGAAAAGAAAAATGAAACTGACGGAGATAAATGCCTCAATATTCAAGGGCTCTCTGAATCAACTGCAACCACTCACAAGGAACGAGTTTCGGAAGACGAAGGTTGTATGTCACACAAAAATGTAAGTCCCAGAAACCCAACGTCGGACGAAAAGCAATGTCATTTTGAAGTGCCAGCATCCATGAGAAACGCTACCTCTGTGAACTACCATCCACAAGTAGGCGTGGAAATCAAGAGCTCGCCCATGCATCGTAAGTGAAATATCGTAATACGGGGTGTCCAAGCATCCACGTCCTGCATTCCAAAGGAACGAGTGACACACGATTTAGATCTTCTTCATGAATATGCAAGTGCCGTCCTAAAGAACGGAGAAATTTTCACCGTACAAAAAGCTTTCCGACTAGGTAAAGCAGACCCCAGCCGTGACATGAGAACATCCCCAAGGCCTCTAAAAATTATTTTAGAAAATGAAACCCAGACAGCGTTTATGTTAGAAAGAAGAATGAAATTACGGAGATCGCATAAACAAGTGTATTTTCAACCGGACTTTGAGCCAAGGGAACGGATAAAAATTAGAGAACTAACGAGATGATTGAGTGCGAGAATGGGTAGAGGGAAAAATGTGCTAAAAAGGAAATACATTCAAATAGTCCGGATTAACGTGCCTTTCATGTAGCCAAAACCTGTAACAATGAGGTCTGCGTCTCCCCAACGAAACGATTATTGAAATTCCTCACCGCAAATATACCAAAGCTTGTTTAACTAGCCAGACAATGTTAGAAACGTAGTGGATGAAATTAGACCAGACGTTTTGACTTTCACTGAAACGTGGCTTTTCTGTAGATATTGCTGATTCAGAACTATCCCTTAGAAGATATCAGCACTTCAGGGCAGATAGATCAAGTCGAGGAGGAGGAGGCGGTGGATTTAGTTTATGTCACCCGCAACCTGACCACTATAGCTGATGTAAGTATTCCATTACGAGATGTGGAACTCTGTAGCCTAACTATTTCTGCTAAGTATTCCAGCCCCCTGGTGATATCGGTTGTGTACCGTTTGCCATATCAGACCTTCAATCAGGATCTCATTCTCATAATCGAGCTGTACAAAGCCAGCGAGAAGAAAGATATCCTCATTGTTGGGTATTTTAACGCTCCTGGTCTTGACTGGAAAACATGAACTGTGCAGGAAATGAGAAATAACTTCAATCAAAAATTACTACAATGGGCAACAAACAAACTTCTCTGTCAGAACGTCACCTTTCGAACACAGACGAGAGAAGAACAACAGTCCAACTGTCTTGACCTGATTTTTACCCGAGATGAGCAGAATGTGCTAGATCTACAAGATCAACCATCATTAGGGTCAAGCAATCAAATTACGCTGTGTTTCGAGTAATCACTGTTTTCCAAATAAAAATTTCCTGATAGGTGGGCAAGAAACATTTGGAAGGGGACTTCTCCCTAATGAGAAGACAAATCGAAATTGGTTTTAAATTTCAAGTCGTGCGAGCCTACGAGTCTTTAGTCTCTTCCTCAGTGTAGAAGACACGCTGCTGTGAAATTATTAAAGAACCTGTCTATATATTCCCCAGAGTTCGTAACTTGCGACTGAGCAATTCAATTTTGCTTATTTCTGAAAGTCACGTCGGCTGTGTGCTCCCTGCAATTGCTTTCAATCGCGGAAGGGGATCAAACTAAAGGCTGAGTTCTTACATTTTAATATTTTTATTCTCTGCATATCCATACCGACTGTCTGTTAAATTTGTGGCTATTCTAACATCAAGTTCATTTGCTCTGTACCCTCCATAAGTATGCAAAACTCAAGTTCCTTAAGTTTATTGTCACAAAAATTGGTCCATGACCTAGTTTTGAATCTGCACCACAAAATTGCTTAATACCATCTATCGGCACTTCTAACCACTCGGCCATATTGGCAGAGGATCTTTTTTTCAATTCAATTCAATTTATTGAGGGAAATAGGCATGGGCCTTTGAGTACCCTATTTGTAACGTAAAATTAAGTGCGGTATACAGAGAAACCGTGTGGGTTGCCAAGGTACAAAAGGCGGTCATAAAATTTGACAAGTGGTGCACGACTCTCGAGGGTTAAGATAAATGCCTCATCGCTCAGGTTCGTTGCGGAACATAAAACTGTCAAGGTTCCTTTTAAAGCTTTCCAGCGATGGTGACATCACAACGTCTTCAGGGAGGGCATTCCATGGTTTAACCACTCTGACAGAGAAGGAGAACTTGCGCACATCCAGTCTCGCCTGCTGGACACGCAGTTTCAATGGGTGACCTCGGAGATGGGTCGTGGTGGCAAATTCAAAGAAGTCCGAGAATTCCAGGCAACAATCCAATCCCTTCACAATGCGGAATGTCTGCAGGAGATCACCACGCATTTGCCTATAACTCAAAGGGAACAGATTAAGATTCATTAGGCGGGTGGGATATGGCAAGGAGCTTTGACTTCTAACCATTTTGGTGGCTTTCCTCTGGATTCTTTCGAGGCAGTTCTGATCTTGAACTGTCCAGGGTTTCCAGGCGTGCATAGCATATTCCAAATGTGGCCTAATGAATGTTCCAAAGGTCTTAGCAAAAAGATCTTCATCGAAATCCAAAAAGGCTCGTCTGATGGCATGCAACACCAAATTGCCCTCTTCGCCACTTTCGAGCAGTGAGACGATGGTTTTTAAGGTGGTGGTCATCAGCACACCAAGGTCCTTTTGGGTTTCCCACGTCTTTTAAGGCTTCACCGTTGAGAAAGTAACTTCTACTTTCGGCAGATCCAGACGGGTTGCCTAAGCGAAGTATTGTACACTTATCGACGTTGAACCGCAAAAGCCAATGATTCGACCACTCCTCCAACCGAGTTAGGTTGATCTGCAGTTTATCTTCGTCAGCAGGGCTCTGGATTACATTCCAGATTTTTAATGTCGTCGGCAAACATTGCTGCTTCACAGTCGAGATTCCTGACACAATCGTTCACGTATATTAAAAAAACAGATTGGCCCTAGTACTGAACCCTGAGGAACCCCACTCTCGACCGCAGCAGAACTTGACCTCTCTTGGCCGATGCACACAACCTGGCGCCGACCCACGAGGAAGTTTTCGATCCACTTGAGGAGGTAACCTCTGATTCCAATTCTTTCTAGCTTGTAAAAGCAGTCTCTCGTGCGGCACAGTATCGAAGGCCTTTTGAAAGTCAATGAAGGCAATGTGAACCGCGTGTCTATCTTCAAGTGCTTGGGTCCACCTCTGGATCGAATACAGCAAGTTCGTTGTGCATGATCTTCCTTTTCTGAACCCGTGTTGACAGCTTGATAACAAATTATGAGTCTCTAGGAAGTTCACCAATTCGCTCTTGATGATCCTTTTCCATAATCTTGCCAAGGATGCATGTTAAGCTTATGGGCCTGTAGTTTGTCACTGACGCCCGGCTACCGCTTTTGTACAAGGGAGTTATATGTGCCAGCTTCAATCGAAAGGAAGTGTTCCGGAGTCAAAAGGACTTTTGAAAGAGCACTGACAAAGGTGCGGAAAGTTCATTGGCGAGTTCTTTCAGAAGCTTGGGTGGAAGCTCGTCTGGTCCTGGGGATTTCGACTCTTTTTAGTTCTTTTTAATTCCTTTTTGGATCAGAAATTCTGAGAATAGTATGTGGCTAATGCTTGCAGTCGGCGGGTTATCCACTGAGGGACGAAGGAACCTGGCCTCGTTTGTGAAGACTGAGCGGTAGAACTGTGAAAAAGTACTCGGCTTTTTCCCTGTTTTTCAGAAATTTCGACGCCCACGGCAGTCTTAATCAGCGGTATTTGATGTTTATTCCTTGTACATCTACGGAGGTAACTGTAGACTAACTTTGGATTCTGCGTTGCCTTTTTGCAGCAAAGTCTTCTCAAATTCTCTTCGCGTTGTAAGAATAAGGCTTCTCATTTTTGTTTCTCTGTGCTTTGTACTTATTAAAATAGGCGACTTGATTAGACTCGCGATATTTTTCTCCACAACTTGTGCTTCCTGTTTATTTCCCTTTTTTTAAGTTGCTGTCTAGCCACCCAGGACGCTTGCTGTGATGGACACTCGTTAGCGGGCAGTGGTTGTCAATAAGTTGCAGAAGAACATTTCGGAAAGACTCCCAATCTTCGTTTACGGTGCTCAAAAATATTGAGGTCCAGTTGATGTGTGTTATATCTGCTCGCATCTGATGAAAGTTTCCTCGCCAAACGTTACGCCGTTTTTTTCCTCTATAGCAGGGGCAACGGAGAATAAGGAGTAGTCCCATATAAGCACCACGTGATCACTACGACCGAGCGGAGGCATTGAAATAATCTCGTCAATGCTGCCTGATGTTTTTCGTGAAAACCAGGTCAAGACAGTTAGCCCTTTGTCCTTCACGTGTTCTGGTGGGGAAAGGGACATGCTGTGTGAGGAGTGCATTCAAAGGTCTTTTGCAGAAAAAAACATAATCAAAAAGTTGATTTCGGGCATGATGATTGAACAGTGCTCCAGTTAATTCCTGGTGCGTTGAAGTCACCCATAATCATTACATTAGGTCTACTGGAGAACTTTTCAAATTGTTCCAACAAGTGGGTGTCCGCGACTCGGTCTATCCTAGGTGGCCGATAGACAATGAGGACATCTAGACATGGAGAGCCAAGAGCCTTGATGTTCAACCATATGGCTTCAGTGCTGCACGCAAACTTGCTCGTCTTGTCAGACACTATTAGCACGTCTTTCACATACACAATTATTCCACCACCCTGTCGGTTTTCTCTGTCCCTCCGATATATTTGGTACCCAGACAATGTTATTTCGCTATCTAGAATACTGCCCGACAGCCAGGTTTCGGTTACTGCTATCACATCCGGAGATACTTCGGCAAGGCAAATTTTTTTAACTCATCAAGTTTTTGATAAAAGGCTTTTGCGCATTTGTATACAAGCACTTCAATTTTGCGCCAACCAAATTTCCTGTTGCGTTTGTCAATTTTATGGGCCCAACTGCGTCTCCTCTAACGTCAAGGTCGTATGTCTTTTCCGTTTCGTGATGATTTTCGGTAACTCTGGTTTCTTTAGTGAGAACGCTGGGCGTTACGGAATCAGTTCTGATATCTCTTTGGGCAATTGGTTCCCTGATGGTTTTGGCGTTAAGCAAGTTAATGGACAAGAAGAAAATAATTGATACCATCGTTATTCTGCTAATCGTTCACCTCCCGCTAAACGGGGTAAAAGTTTAGTAAGCTTAACTAATGAAGCTTACGAAGACGAAACTTGTATGGGGTGTTTCAGCCTCCAGCAGAAATTCTCAGGGATGGAGCAGGAAATAAGCAATCTAAGACAAGAAAAAGATAACTTAAAAAACCTCTATCTTGCCCAACTGTTATAAAAGCAACTGTCCGTAATAAACCTACCACAAAGCAAATTTCGTATTCATATATAGCCTGTTCAAGCTTACATACTACTCACATTAAACATATAGCGATTGCTGAATCCGGTAAACACGAGGAATTTTCGCTACTTCCGAAGGTAGCCCCATCAAGTCCTTGCTCCACTGCACGAGTACTTAGTTAGGGAGCACACGCAATAATCTGGCTTTATCGCCCATCGCTACATCACTGGTAGACGTTGCACCAACATGCGATGTTGAAGAGTTTGGAGAGTTTGTAAAACCTAAGAAGAAAAGGTCTAAGAAGAACAAGTCGTGCAAAGATTTGGCTCCAGCCTGCCCAACACCCGGCTCATCTGGACCTATCAGGCAAAGTGAGCTGGTTACCAGTACCCACTCAGCTGAAAGATCTGAGTTACAAACGGGCCCTAGATTGAGTCGAAAACAGAATGAAGTCATTAAAGGTGTCCCGGAGTCAGCTTCAATTATTCCAAAGGATCGAGTTAAACATGACTTGGAACTCCTTCAATTGTATGCAAAACGCTGCTAACGGATGGCGAGTCCATTCACATTCTCAAGGCATATAGAATAGGGTAGGCTTTGTATACACCCGACTCAAATCCTCGACTAAGACCTCTTAAAATCATCTTGAAAAACGAAGCACAGGCACAGCTCCTGCTACAGAGAAAATCAACCCTGCGGGGTCCACATTCTGAAATGTTTTTTCAACCGGAATATGGGATGAAAGAGCGAATGACAATGCGACAGCTAATAATAGAACTGGAAACACGAAAAAACAATGGCGAGGCAAATCTCAAAATAAGGGATTGACTAATAGTTCAAGTGAAAAGAGCATTTCTCTGGCCGAAGGCAGTCACCCTGACAGCCTAATTGTCCCGTTTCAGAAACCAAAAACGTGCCCGCTTAAACTAATCGTCCTCAATGCCAGATCTCTGCTTAATAAGATGCCTTTGCTCCAGACTCTGGTTTTCATACCCCGCCCCGACATTGTAATAGTAACAGAGACATGGGCAACACCATGTGTATCCGACTCTGAACTCTCTATTCTAGGCTACGCTTACATTCGGAATGATCGACACGAGGGCCGTGGCGGAGGAAGCTGTATCTATGTTAGGCAACCACTTACATTTTTTCCATTAGACTATCGCCAATTTACCGCGGTAGAGGAACGCTGTTGGCTCCGAGTAGTTCCAAAAATTAACAAGTCTTTACTCGTTGGTAGTGTCTATCGCCAACCAATGCCAGCGAGGATTACGATCTTTGTCTCTCGTTGGCATTTTACGCCGCATCTGACTTAAATCTGAAGTATTGGTAGATTGCGGGTGACTTCAATCTTCCTGAAGTTCACTGGTTTACAACTTCCGGTCCTGCAATGTTCGAAGAGCTACTTGAGACCTATACCGCATGTTTGTTCTTCCTATCCTAGAATACTGCTGTCCCCTCTTTGGGCTGATGAACACCTCTAACCGCAGTAAGATTGAAAAAGTTCAGAGGGTTTTTACTCGAAAACTATTTTCTCTTCCTGGATCCAGTATCTCTTATACGGATAGATGCCAGTTAGCAAACATTAAATTTCTGTGGGTTAGAAGACTCGAAGCCGGTCTCTTCTTCCTGTTTCGCGTTAACTCTAACCCAAATCTCCCAAGAATTAACGCTCTCACTCCGGTAGATTGACCCTATGCCACTCGTAATTCCTCCAAGATCATTTCACCACCCCTTAGCTCCACAACTAACCGGTCTCAGTTTTTTGCCTCCAAATATGCTTTTATATGGAATAATCTTAAACTGCAAATTAGGTTGTCGTCTACATTAACTATTTTCAAAACCAAAGTAGGCAAACATTTAACTTCGGAAGATATAAAGTCCTAATTGTCTGTTTCCTTCCCAAACTCGCAACTTTTGGATTTTGAAAAGGGTCCTCCTGGTATTTTAGGCAGCTCCCTTGATATTATATTGGTCTCTAATTATATTTCCATCATCCTTCTGCAGAGTCAATCTTTGCATTCACTTTTTCTTCCCCTCCTTTTAAACTAGCATTGCCAACTCTTGACAACCTTGATACTTTCCTCCGAATTTGCAACCCTGACGATAGTCTCCAGGTTCTGTTGATGATCGAGGCGGGTTCTGATGGTTTCGCCTCTTTGGTGATGGACTATGCAATCAACAATGTCGCATCTGGATGATGATCTCGTGACCTCTACTGTCCCCTCTTCGTTTCGACCATGTTGTCTACGATGAGTTTCATCCTCTCTCACTTCCACTGGTGTTTATAAACAGTAGCTCTGACTGCTATATTATCTCTCACCCGA